>JAYMTE010001764.1:0-12508 GCA_036897545.1 Pelargonium fulgidum
AGCTTCGATCGGCAACGTCTCCGATTGCACGGCCTATCCGCTGATCTACGCCGGAGCTTTCGCGAACCGGTTCGGACCGGCCGATCCGGGCACGGCCAAGTGCTTGTTCTCGCTCGATTTCACGGCGGAGTCCAAAAATCGGAGGAAAAAGGTCGTGATTGTGGCTGTGTTGAGTGGCTCCTCTCTAGGGTTTCTGGTGGTGATTGGTGGATTCTGGTTCATGAGGAGGAAATTTGAGACATTGAAGCTGAAGAAGAAGGAGATTGCTAGAGCTAGGGTTAGGGTTGAGACGCCGAGGTCGGTTTTGGAGGAGAGCACAACTCTGGTGAGGTTCACATTTGATGAGATCAAGAAGGCCACCAAGAATTTCCACAGAGACAACATCATTGGGAGAGGAGGGTATGGAAATGTGTACCAGGGAGTGTTGCAGGACGGATCGGAAGTGGCATTCAAGAGGTTCAAGAACTGCTCAGCCGCCGGAGACGAGGATTTCGCCCACGAAGTTGAGGTCATTGCCAGCGTCCGCCACGTGAATCTTGTTGCCCTCCGAGGGTACTGCACAGCAACGACGCAAATGGAGGGCCACCAGAGGATCATTGTGTGCGATCTGATGAAGAACGGGAGTGTCCACGATCACCTCTTCGGAGATTCCTTGGAGCGCAAGCTTAGCTGGCCTATTCGCCGGAAGATTGCTCTGGGGACAGCTAGGGGATTAGCTTATCTCCATTGTGGAGCTCAGCTCACAATCATTCACCGGGACATTAAGGGAAGCAACATACTCTTAGACGAGAAGTTTGAGCCTAAGGTCGCGGATTTTGGATTAGCAAAGTTCACGCCGGAGGGGATGACACATTTGAGCACTAGGGTTGCCGGGACAATGGGATATGTAGCGCCGGAGTATGCATTATACGGGCAATTAACTGATAGGAGCGATGTGTATAGCTTCGGGGTTGTGCTTCTCGAGCTTTTGAGCGGGAAAAAGGCGCTCACCGTGGATAATGATAATCAACCCTCTCTCGTGACAGATTGGGCGTGGTCATTGGTGAGGAGAGGGAGGGCTTTGGATGTGATTGAAGAGGGTGTACCGGAGCTGGCTGCGCCGGAAGTTGTGGAGAAATATGTATTGGTTGCGGTTCTTTGCTCTCATCCACAGCTATACGCTAGGCCAACGATGGATCAGGTGGTGAAAATGCTGGAAACGGAAATGTCGGTTCCTTCAATCCCCGAACGACCCGTTCCTCTTGTGGGAAAGCCTGAGGAAATGGAAGAAAAAATAGATGTCAGTATAGATTTGGTGTGATCAATGTGAAATCTATACACTGCTCTTTGCTGTGAAGGTACACTGTGGTTCCTAACTTTTGGAGTCACTTCCTGCACTGTATATATGAATATACATACATGTATGCTAAAATGTTCATTGATTCGTTTGAATATAAGTGAATTATAGTGTACAGCTGATCGTTTTTTTAACTGATAACTATTGAATGCGAGACTTAATCTAGCAGTAATTGTATACTAAACTTCGTGTAGACTCGTCGTTTTCATGTGTATCTGAAATTGAGAATGTGTTGTATGGGTTGACACGAACTTGATTTTGCTAAACTCAGACACGTTTGTTTAATTTTTGTGCTTGTGTTTGCTAAACATGAATGTCCCTTCACAAACCCCATGGCCCAGTGCAGGCATAAATGACCATTCTATGATTCCACAATCCACAATGATGATCATCAGTCCATCTGTCGTCCACTGGTTAGGATATTTGGGTTAGGTTTCGAGTTTCACCCAAGAGACCCATGTTCGTGGCTTCACACCCACAAGACCCGGGTTCGACTCCTATAAATAATATCCACAGTGATAGAAGCCTCATGCAATGAGCAAATATATACTTTTCCAATCAATCTAGACATATCCGGTAGGCTTTCGTGTCGGATTAGTCAAGGAAGAAACGCGGCATAGGTCGGGCAAACCACACTCAACCTGCACATTTAAATGGTAAGCATGCATCCCTAGTCTACAGCAACCCTACCTCTTGTGGGCCGAGTTAGGACTAGACATTTTCAATTCAAAATTAAAAAAATATATAATCTGAAATTCAAATTGTCAATTCTACTCGTTATTTTAGTATTTAAATAGACAATACATAAAAGATTGAAAATACTTCAGAATAGAGATGGATGGAAAATACCTATCACCTCCGTCGTCTTCCTTTGCATTTGGCACATATGAGTAGATGTTACTTCAAAAGTTGTCGTGAGGACCGTGTGCGGGCTCCTCCTCTTGAATACTTGATCTTGTAAAACAAGACATCAATTCTTTAGCACCAAATATAATAAAATGTACATACATTCTTTCAGTTTACGTTTAGGTATTTATAATAAAGATTTTCCTTACTCTTACAATTGTTGTCATTCCCCTTTTATAGTTAGGCGGCACACTCTCTTATTCCCTAATGGTCCTAAGTCCAAATTATTAGCCCCGAGTGTGGTGTGCTCGGTGTCTCTGGGTAAGAGGTACCGAGGAGGCTTCTCCTCGATACTCCAAGGGGTCTTATCCCGACCAAACTTACCGGATGTAATCGTTGCGTGATTCTCCTCCTGAAATGCTCGTCCCTCCTCCCAACAGCTGTAATTAACCTGCAAGCCCAACACCACAAATGTCAAGCGTCATGTTTCTTGTTAAACTTTCTAAATAGATTCTGACATGCTTTCAGTGCTGCCCATTTTGGCTTTACTGGTAACAACAGATCTGCTGTTAAGTGCAACATTTCACAGACATGGAACACTGCCATAACTGAGCATTTAAGCTATTTATTTTCAAAGACTAGATCTCATCTATCTAATTAAGTAAATAAATTTAGTTTACAACACACATGCACTGAACCATTTCCACATGGTTAGGACTAGACACCACAAGGGTTGTTGTCAATCAAGTTCACAAAGAATTTGGGGTCTAAGATCCAAAATTTTGGTGCAACTTTTACTAAAGAATTGAGCCTTTTTAGTTTTTGGTGCAAATTGAAATAAGGTAAAAGACTCAATTTGATTTTGAACTTTCTTGTTTCTTAACCCAAAATGGTCACGAACTTTCAAATATTGACCTAATTTGGTCTCTCAACTCTTGTTATAATCTCTAAGGGTGAGGACCCTTTGAGTCGAAAAAAAGTTCAGGGACCATTTTGAGTCGGAAAAAAGTTCAGGACTATTTTTAGTTAAAATAAGTTTAGGAACCAAATTAGATCAAAACACGAAAGTTTATGAACCAAATTGGTTCTTTTACTTTGAAATAATATAAATAATTTGGGTACCAAAATGGATAGTTGGAGGATCAAAACAAAACATTTCCCTTAAGTTTACAAAGAATTTGGGGGTCTGAAATCCAAATTTTGGGTGCAACTTTTACTAAAGAATTGAGATTTTATTTCCTCAAAAAGAAGAAAATTAAAGCATTAGCTTCACTGAAAGAACAAGAAATGGCATTGCAAAACAAATCAACCTACCTCAATATTCATCCACTTGTGGGATGAGCATGAGCTCATAAGATTAGCCAAAGCAATTGAATTTTTCCTTATAAGACAAGTCTCATTTGCTGTCATGCCTATCTGTTAATTTAGCCCTGCAAATGAATATACATGTGATGTTTTAGAGCATGTTCTTGATTTTCTTTAAATATTTTTTTAAATGGCAATTGCAATTAAAACAAAAGTGAACCACCAAAGGTATGAGAAATGACAGAATCTTAATACAATACTATCAGATCAATGGTTTGGATTCTCACAATCAGTGACAATATCATTACACTACAAAATTAATCGGGTTGGGACGTGAAGGATCTGTTATTGACTTGTTAGGCAGATTCGTGCAATCGTGTTGTGTGTCCGTGTCGGGTTAGAGGTTAAACATCTGTCACGAGTAAACACAAACGCAATATCTTTAATAATCGTGTTGACGCATCGTGTTCATGTTGGCAACACAATACGATTATAAATATGTGTCTGAACACACTTAAATCGTGTTGTGTCAAGTGTAGCGCCCCAAATTACCAACTCTAGTTAGTTTCACCCTAAAAGAAAAACATTATAATAAACAAAATCAATTGGAAAGTGAAAGACTGTTGCTTATAAGCTCAAGTTGTGACCATCTATTCACCAATCCATTTTCATTGAATGTTATTTCATTTAGGAGAATATTGAAGGTCAACTTTTATCCACCAACCTATTAGAAAAAAAAAAAAAAAAAACCAAACACAAAAGAATAATATTTCCTCCTATTGTCATTTGAAGCAAGTTGCAAAGCAGACAACCAGACACATACAAGAAGAAACATGAAAATAGGTCTTTTTCTTATTCCAATAGATCCAATATGTCCAGCAAAAGATGAAATAAAATATGTTGCATAAAATATTGTTTATCATTTATTACCAAGGCTCCAAAAAAATGAATTAAAATCAAGACAGAAGCAGCCAAAGGAAGTTCCCATAGTTTGGTGGTGACTTCATTTATTTCTATTCTGCCCAATAAACATAGCCAAAGGATAGCCATTGTTGACAGCCTTTCTTTCTGTGGGAATCATGTTTCCCAATAGAAAAAGAGTAGAAAAGGTTTTCAATGTATTTTTTGTTGCCTAATAATAAATAAATAAATAACTAATATTCGGGTTTATCAATAGCTCTGACAATTCATACGTGTGTGTTGTGTTAGTCTATATGAGCCAACACAAACACGACACGACTGTAAACACGTTGCACGAACACATTTAACAAAATGGATTGTGTCGACATGACATGATTAGCACGGCACAACCTGAATGTTTTGCATGACAACTGACAAGACTACCACATTTGACACAACACTCTCCAACACGAAATTTAACATATATATATATATACATATTTATATATATGCTGACTAGCAAGAGATCTTTTGGGTTAATTTATAACTGTAACCCAACACGAACGTGACACGATAACAAGATTAGTAAGCTCAAACACGCTTATTTTGTGTCGTGTTACCTGTGGAGAGCTGAATTGGCAGCAGCAGCCAGCCTCTATTTCTAAGTTTTTTTTTAATCTTTCGGGTACAATATAAAGTTAGGACCACAATTTATTTCCTAATGCTTATGAAAAGGACAGATTAGTTCCAATCTAGATCTGTAGATAAGTAGTACACTACCTAGTCACTTGTCAAGATCAAGACTAGAGCAAGCAAATTTTGCTCAGAATAAAGAGCTCTACAGACTATACCTGTTTATGTCAGTGGAATTTCAAGTTCAGAAGGCATTTTGAAGAATAGTAAGTGTATATCAAACTTAGCAGTTCAAAATATATTGTTCTTGTTGTGAACTCGTACCTGTTTGTAGAATATGGCGCTATCAATGTTTTCAGAAAATGGATATTACTTCGTCTCATGTAGTCTTCTTCTTTTTGCCATTTATACTCACACTGATAATTGTATTGAAGTTTATATAGAGAAGAAGATATGGCCATGGAGGATGTAGAGATCGCTGGCAATAGTACAGAGCCACTCATGCAAGAAACTAAGCATTTAGCCGATGCAGAAGGGCAGAGTGGCAGCAAAGAGCAACTATGGATGGTCTATCTCAGCACGTTCGTTGCTGTCTGTGGCTCTTATGCATTTGGAGCCTGTGTAAGTTCTGAGAAATATATTCAAAGTCGTAGAATTAACTAAACATATACAGGTTATTAATATAGAATTAACAAAGCAACATTAAAGATAAGAATTCTTGAAAGGAACTGTGTCTTACTTGGAGTTTTGACATGCTTCTGTTTGTTCTCAGGCAGGATATTCATCACCAACTCAGAATGCTATCACAAAAGATCTCAATCTATCTTTAAGCGAGGTATGTTGGTGACAACTGACAAGTATTTTGAATTGTATAATATCTCCCGTTTACTGGGAATTCCAGAGCTTAAGAAACCAGAACTGAACTTCACCATATACAAGTTGAGTACAAAATATCAGTAACTCATAACATGCTCTCAACAGATAACTCGATAAGGACATAAACAAAGAACACTTGTTCTTTATGACTGGGCACTAACATAGATAGACACATATATCTCATGATATTAATTCGCTAATACACGGGCACTTATTGTTCACATTACAAAACTATATAAAATATAGCAATATTGGGATTTCTAATTCATGGAATATAGAAGGAAACTGAGAAGACAGTACACCAACGAGACTTCAAAGATAACATGGATGAGAAACAATTAAATAATGAATTGGAATGAAAATGGGAACAGTAATTCATGTTAAACAATCAAATAATGGCTTTAATGATCATATGGGTACTTTTTGTTTATTTCAGACATCATTGAAAGTAATTTGTATCACTCATGATCAAATGCTGAATGAAATATTATAAAATATTGTACCCAAGTTTTTGAAATTCCATCAGAAATTTCATAGCATCTGTTAGCAGGATCTTGGCAAGATTTCTCATTAGCTCATTGCTCAGAGCATAGTGCAAATAACTTTTGGCTCAATAGTAGAGATGTGCAGTGTAAAACTGTTTTGGTGTATCTGTATGCAGTATTCAGTGTTTGGCTCCATACTGACTGTTGGTGCGATGATTGGTGCAATCACAAGTGGACGCATTGCTGATTTCCTTGGTCGCAAATGGGTAAGCAAAGGAAAATACAATTATACGAATGAACCTATCAACGCCAAAATCTATCATGCATAACTTAGTTTCTAGTTTGATATATATAATGATAACTTCACCTTGTATTGCATGCAGGCAATGAGAATATCCAGCAGTTTCTGTGTTGCAGGGTGGCTTTCCATTTTCTTTGCCGAGGTTTGTGTAATGTCACTCACTCTCTAGTCTTAAGAATAAATTTGTCTCCACACTACAACATCAAAGTTAAAATATTTAGATATGAAACCTAATTCTATCTTTTATTTGTTATTATGAAAGGGGCCTTGGTCTTTAGATCTTGGAAGACTAGCAACAGGATATGGAATGGGAGTTTTTTCCTATGTGGTACATCTTTTTACTCTTATCAATCAGTTTACTTCTTAATATTGGAAATATGTAGTGTCGTATCTATATTTTGCCAAGTACAATTTACTAATATGTTTTACGTCAATTGGAATTGATTTTAAGGTACCCGTTTTCATAGCTGAAATTGCACCCAAGGAGCTAAGAGGAGCACTGACAACCCTTAATCAGGTAAAGACAATTACATGAACAAATCTGAGAATAAATTTTGGGAATGAGCTAGACCCATTTTCAAGACCAAAAAATCCTAATCCAAACATGAACAACAAGAATTTTATTTCTATTCCATTTGTGAGACAGAAAATACACGATTAGATGGCATTAGCTAGAAGATGATATACCAAACGGTACCTAATTTTATCTTATTAATTATTACGCAGCTTATGATCTGTTCTGCAGTGTCTGTCGCATTCATAATTGGGAATGTAATGTCATGGAGGGCTTTAGCATTGACTGGTGAGAATTCTAAACTTCACTAGGCTTTCATTAGATTTTTGTATCTTTGTAATATGAACAATAAGAAAAAGAGAGAACTTACGTTGAGACGTACTGTGATTATGCTCACTCAAGAAGTACTTGCAGGACTTGTCCCTTGTGCAGTTCTACTTCTTGGTCTCTGTATCATTCCAGAGTCTCCCAGATGGCTAGTAAGAAACAACAAGAAATTTTATTTTCCATTTTGTTATTGCAACATTCTATATAGTGTATAAAGATAGACTGACTTCAATACAAATGCAGGCAAAGACGGGACGAGAAAAAGAGTTCAAGTCTGCACTACAAAAGCTTCGCGGCAAGGATGCTGATATATCTCATGAAACCACTGAAATTCAAGTACTACAAATTCTTCTCTTCATAAACAGTGGTATCAAAATATTTAGAAGATGATATTATCAATGTAAATTATGTCATTGCTTGACAGGAATATATAGATACTCTTGATCGACTCCCAAAGGCAAAACTGCTGGACTTATTCCAAAGAAGATACTTGCGTTCAGTCACTGTAATCACTTCTCTTTCTAAACCAGATTCAGTATTGTTTTCTTCCAATTCAATTGCTTAGTAAACTGCAGAATATTAAGACTCAGAATTTTTTAATCCTTTTATCTCTTAACACTTGAATAAATATTTGCTCATTGACAGATAGGAGTTGGATTGATGGTCTGTCAACAATTTGGTGGAATCAATGGAATAGTTTTCTATCTCAGCAATATTTTTGACTCAGCAGGTAAACATTTTTTTTTTTTTTCTGCTCAAGGATGCAAGTGTCCTAGTGTATGCCCCTTCAAAAAGAACATCGTTTTGAACACCTTTATGCTCATTACAGGTCCAACCAAACCAAATAATTAAGCCACTGGTACAGAATGTAAATGGATAAACGAGGCAAAACAATACATTCAACTACGAATTGTCTCTTTAGCATTGACATATCTTCATCTTACAAGTTTGAGATTGAGAGTTCTCATCAAAGACTTCTGAGCTTAATCAATAATAACTAACAACTCCAATTACTATCTCTGATTTTTCAGGGTTTCCAGCCAGTGTTGGAACTATAATCTATGCCTGCCTCCAGGTTTCCGAATCTCACAATTACAGTTCCCTACAGATATAGTGTGCTTGGTTGCCGAAACTTCCTTCTTTTCATGTTTTTCAAGACAAGGACAAGCCAAAAACAAACTGTTTTGTTAGAAAATATATTGGAAACTGGAAACTAAGATTAACTTTGCAAACCAAGCACACCCCAGTATCTAAAAGGAATCACTTTAAAATGTATATTTTTTGCAGATTGCAGTTACTGCATTAGGTGCAACTTTGATAGATAAAGCTGGAAGAAAGCCTCTTTTATTGGTAAATCGAAATCCTAGTACAAAACACTATTCACTCTAACCCATACTTCCCATGAAAGAAAATCAAAATGTATACATTCTGTTTACTATATTTCAGGTTTCTGCAACGGGATTGGTCCTAGGCTGTCTGCTATCAGGGATCGCATTCTACATGAAGGTAACTATCTAACTTCAAATCCAAAAGGCTTTCTGTTTTTCTCAAACTTTAACTTGTTATAAATTATAATCATCTTGTGAACCAGGCTCATCAATTGGCAGTCAAATCAGTCCCCATTCTTATAGTGCTTGGCCTACTGGTAATTCTATAGGCTCTTTCTAATCACATTCTCTGCTCCAATTAATCTCTAACTATATCTAAAATGACTATTCTATCACTCCTTTCTGATATTGACAATAACTTGGCTTCAGCTATACATAGTATCTTTCTCAATAGGAATGGGTGCAGTTCCTTGGGTTGTGATGTCAGAGGTAATCAGAATTTGCAAGATTTCCATCAACCCTAACCATTTGATCTTACCACATATCTGACACAAATTGCGTTTTTACCAGATATTCCCTATAAATATTAAAGGAACAGCCGGAAGCCTAGCAACATTGGTGAACTGGGGTGTAGCATGGACATGTTCCTACACTTTCAACTATCTTATGACATGGAGCTCCTACGGTATATAGAACCAAAACTTCTCATTTTTTTCTTTACGTAAGAAACGATAACATACAGTTATAGAGTTCGTAATAAAAATGTGCAATGGAAATGGATACCACTATTACCTTATTGGAGCTCTTGTTTAATTGTATGGTTCCAGGTACCTTTTTTCTTTATGCTGCAACCAATGGACTGGCCATATTGTTCATAATCAAGGTAGTGCCTGAAACAAATGGGAGAACTTTGGAGCAACTTCAAGCAGCAATTACCACATAAAGAGGCAGAAAACCGATTTAAGGATCATTCTCTCAGCAATATAGTCGTATGAATATTGAAAGCATATGTAGACATTTAAGAGAAGGTATTTGCTTCAGAACTACTAAGAAAATACTTTGATGCTGTTTTATAATTATGTTGAATCCCATTTTTCCTCGAGAAGATGAAGTTATGTTTATTCATAACTAGAGAATCAAAATCATGTTTTATGTTATTTTGCACTAAGTTTTAAATAAATGTGACATATCAATTGCTACATATAGAAAGTCATTCGGATATTGAAGAAGTACCAACTTACAATACTGGGTTTAAAATGGAGATCCAGAATGCTCCCTGGAAATATATTGCAAGGAAAATTCAATAAGTACAGATATTGTAGAAAAGAATAACAAAAATTCCAATAAATTTCTCTTGGCAATATAGATAGAATAGTATTAGCAAAAACTATACAGATGGAATTTTGGAAATACACTGATGTGAATCTTCATAGAATTTAATTGTCACATCACATCTAGTAACAACAAAAGCAGTAATAAGAATAGTTTGTTACAATTTAAAATTTCTAAAATTGAAGATTATGGCAAATGGCATACTGAAATGGATTTAAGCTGTCTATGCCAATTGCCAGGCATATATGACTTGACTCCACCTCCAGAAACCAAGCATTACATTTATTCTTGCTTCAGTATAGTACAGTCCATGAGTTTTCATGCTCTTGGCAGATCCTTGCAGAGTCTAAAAGGTAACTTCAGTAATGGAGGGCTGAATTTTGTGATACTCCAAAACATCTGTCTGCAGAAACAAAACATAAAAGCGACGAGAATGGATTCATAAAATCAACAATCGCACAGTTTTTTTTTATTTTATAATTTCTGGTAGTTTATATTGGCTCTTTGGTGCTCCATTCCTTATATCAACTTCCAATAACTTGCCAGAGCTACCAATGGATTCTTGTGCTGCCTTTGCTGAATCTACATACGACTTGTCTCCAACTACTAAGCGTTTATATAGTAAAGGAGATGATTTTGGTAGATTGATTAAAATTGTGTGAGCCAAAAAAGTTCCTTCATTTGATCAAAAGGTACAGAAGTTTTACAGTGCAGAAGTGAGTTTGTGAGAATCCAAAATCCATCCCATTTCGAAGGGCTTCAGCTGTTTGGAGAATCCAGACATAGAGTCACAAAAGCGGATCCTTCCATGAGTTCAGCAATCTTATGACTTCTTATAATCTTAGGTGGTTTATACTGGCTACCTGGTGCTCCTTTTTTGATGGCAACCTGCAGTGACTTGTCAAAGCTACCAGGTCTTACAATGGATACCAACAAAAGGCCAAGCTGTCCTTTATCCTTCTGGACTTTGTAAATACCTCTAAAGCCATCCTCAAGAGACGAACAACACTTTTTAAGAACAACCAGTTCCTCTGACTTCTTTGCTTGCAGAGACATGCATCCCTCTTCAATTTCTACAAAAACCCTCAACTGCTTTGGGCTCAGATCCAAATCCAAGAAACACGCAAACTCTTTAATCTCTGCAGCCATATCATTTCTCAGCACACCTCGAAAACTTTCCATGGCAAACATCAAGTCTCTCTCAGTTACTAACTCAAAAGCAGTTTTAGGTGCTCTCATCACAAACTCCATTTTTGGTGATTTATTATAGAATCCAGCAATCCTCACTATATCACCCAAACGGTAGCGATACAGTCCTCTAAAAGTAGTCACAACCACTTCATACATCTTCCCTACTTCAACACCAGAAATTCGACAGTTTCTGCACCAAAACTGGACTTTTCAGGATCATAAGGAAGAAATTCAAAATAGGCCGCAGTTGGATGCATAACAAACTGGGTTGTCTCAGGAGGTTGCATGATGTCCAAGTTAATGCCCACACAGCATTCTGAAGCAAAGTAGTCTCCACCAAACACAGGTACCTCTCCTGCAAAGTACTTAAGTTTTGGATAATATTGCTTCATACTTCCTGTGGTTACACATTTAACAAAACGAACATTAGGCCACAGCTTCCCCACAATCCCTCCCCAATCCTTTTATTTTCAAACAGATCGGATTCTTTTCGACAATTCCAATTGAGGCCCATCAACAACTTCGGCCACAGACTGTCTCATAGCAGCATCAGTAATCTCAGAACTGGGAAACCCCTCTTCAATATCCTTGCAGAGTTGCCCCCACTTGGATTCCAGCTTATTAATTGCCCTAATCAATCCCTCAGCATAAGGGGCAACAATCCCATCAATCAAATTGGAGTTCCTTCACCCGCAGAGAAAATGACAATACATTTGCTGCTCAGAATCCGATCCAAGAATGACTTCTCGGGGACTAGCACACATGGTAAGAAACTGGGACAAGCTAGCCTTGCTGTTCTGCAATGGAAATGCAGAGGCTGCCATAACCTTGGTTCCACCTCTAGTGTAGGTGACATTGCCAGCATATATAAACCCTATGATCTTATTCACTGCTGGCCTCGGAGGAAACAACCTAAACATACATCCAAATTCATAAATCAATGTTAGTTAATCTGAAAGATGAAATTTGACTTAATTCAACCAAAGATGGCTACTATACAATTCAACCTAATTCAATTGCTAGCACATCCACACACACAAATGTTCCCTAGGATCTTATTCACAGATGCCCTCATAAGGAACAATAATGGATCAAATAGTTTGAGCTTTGGGTAGAATCACATCATAAAATTCA
>JAYMTE010001765.1:0-12507 GCA_036897545.1 Pelargonium fulgidum
CTAGGTATATATATATATATATATATATTTTTTTTTTTCTCTCTTCTTGAAATTTTTGCCAAAATTTTGCTTATACTCAGACTTAATTCATATCAATTTCGCAATCTATAAGAAATTGAAACTAGTAGTTGTGCCCCAACAGTTTGCAATTGAAAATTGTTATAATGAATACGACAATTGTAGCTGGTAGAGTGAGCAGAGAACACTTTGTATAGACTGACTTCCTCACAACACCATCAAGATGGTTTTGCGATGCCTAATAGGGCTTTTTTGCCAGTATTATATGGAACTGTATCTCACTTGCTGGTTTGCTGCAAGCCCCTGATTTTGGGATAATTTTTGGTTCAATTCATGTAGGATTTGAGTTTGTCTTTCCACGAACTTTGGAAATATCACTTTTAGCGTTCTTTTGGATTTAGATGCTTTCAGGTATAATTGATTCATGTAGGTGTGTTTCAAAGATAGCCAAAGGATGTTCTTATTGGTGATTTTGAAGAAGAAAAACAAATGATGGTGTCTGACAATTATATCATTTCATAATATGCTATTGCTGTTTGATAGTTCGGACTTATATGAACTCTGATTTGTTTTGATCATATTCCAATACTCTGTGTGCTACAGTATTTTCATTCATCTAGTAGGATATCTACTATCTAGAAATCAGTTTGTTGTAATTTCAGTATCTTGGAATTGGATCTCTCTTTGCCTCTCCGTTCGATTTTGTCCTATTTTTCATTACATTATTGTAGCATTCTTTATGTTTGATGGTTATGAAGAAAAGTTAGAACATTTTTTTATCCATTATTGCAGCCCGGGAGAAAGCCATGGTTGTCAATTTAGAGTTTATAAAGGCTATAGTTACAGCTGAAGAAGTGTTGTTGCTTGATCCTCTCCTCCAGGAGGTGGTTCCATTTGTAGATCAGTTAAGGCAACAACTTCCTCATAAAAACTCCTATAAGATTGAAGATGGCCAGGCAGATATGGAAGATAATGATATGCAAGTTTCAACGGGTGGGCAATGGTTACCTGTTCCTGAAGCTGTTGATGGCTTGCAGTGTGAACTTCCGTTTGAGTTTCAGGTTCTTGAGATTGCATTTGAGGTAGTGTGTACATCTTTGGACTCCAATGTGGCAGATCTTGAGAGAGAGGCTTACCCTGTATTGGAAGAACTGGCCATGAATGTTAGCACAAAGAATCTTGAACATGTGAGGAGTTTGAAAAGCAATTTGACCCGTCTGCTTGCGCGTGTACAAAAGGTACAAGTGATGCTATCTTATTGAAAAGTTAAATTTCGATTTTTATTGTAGTCGATATAACAAGAGGTAGAATTACAATATGATGAAATTCTAAGATTAAGGTAGCTCATAATACATAGGCAGCTAAACTCCCAACATGGAGGACTCTCTGGATGTCAGATTCCTCATGCATCAGATACCATGAGTGACTATCTATAATTATCTCCACTGCCTAAGCCAACCATCCTCTTCTTCAAAATGCTGTATGCCAATGCAAAAAAATGAAATCTTTTGAGGCAATCCACTTTTTGGTTCAAGCAATTTCATTTCACACTTACAAATGTGTATGCACTGGGTGATTTGCCCAATATGCTAGAAATGGATTCTGTTTTAAGTTGAATTACTGCTACACGAATCCGGCATCGTCCTTCTTTATTTAATGAAGGTTAAATCTTTCTTATGCCAGGTGAGAGATGAAATTGAGCATCTTTTAGATGACAATGAAGATATGGCACAGTTGTACTTGACAAGGAAGTGGAATCAGAATCAGCAAAACGAGGCTATGTTGGGAGCTGCGGCTTCAAACGGTACGGCAACTCCTGCTACTCATCTTTATCGACTTGGTTCCAACAGGAGCATAAGTATGGCAACGAGCATTGCTTTGGATGGTGATGATGTTGAGGATTTGGAGATGTTGCTTGAGGCTTATTTTATGCAGCTGGATGGAACTCGTAACAAGATTCTATCCGTGAGTAGCTTCTTCACTATTGCATAAGTACATGTTGTGACTCTTAAAGTTCAGTTTGTTATTACTTGTTTACTTTTTGATGTTGTATATTTTTGTATTGTGCAAGTGGAAAATGCTTTGTTAGGATCTGGTTGTTAAGCTATGCTGTTAAATAATGATTCTTGCATAATCTGAATTGGAGAGGAAATTATTGCTTAACCAATCAAAGGACTGATATACAAGAGAACAATGTCATCTCCTGTCCACTATCTGATTCAATTATGTCTCTTTTGACATTTTGACTTATAGTCTTTGCGAGCTCCTATAAAGAATGTGTGCTAGAAAGTTGTTTTTGGTATGATTCCGGTGAGGGGAGGATTGTGGTTGATTACATTTGTTAAAAGCCTAAAGCGGCTTAAGAGAACATATAAAGGTTAAATATTCATATTAAGATTATTTAGGACTTGGGTGTTTTCCTAAAATATTCTGACATGATAATGGTAGAAAATGGAGACATCACCTCTTATGGGTAGTTGAATACCTTCAGATAAAGCTGACATCTCCATTTGGTAACATTTTATAAAAGCAAACGCTTGTAAAGGTGAAGTTGAATCTCAGAAGCTGGTATGCAGGACATATACACATTATAATAGGGTTTTCTTTTTCTCCAGACCAATGACCCTTACAATTTGAATATAGTGGTTGATATTGACTTCTCACTCTTGAATTTTTTAAAATTTATTTCTTTGGGTCCTATCATATCTTCGAACATGTGTTTTGATTCTCTATTGGATTTGCAGGTCCGAGAGTATATTGACGACACAGAAGATTACGTGAACATCCAACTCGACAATCAACGAAACGAACTCATTCAACTTCAGTTGACATTGACCATCGCGTCATTTGCTATAACAATGGAAACCTTATTAGCAGGGCTGTTTGGGATGAACATTCCCTGTCAGTTGTACAACAGGCATGGTATATTCAACTTATTTGTCGGGATTATGACAGCTGCATGTGTTTTGCTTTTCCTGGTTGTTTTAGGATATGCCAGATGGAAGAAGTTGCTGGGTTCGTAAGTGATCTCATTAGCATATATAGCTGTATTTTATTACTATTTAATACTGCGAGCAATGGGAACTTCTTTGTATACATGTAAGAGTACAATTTTTAGAACATTTCTAGGTATTGTTCTGGTCATTCATTCGGACATACTGAGAGAATAATTGACAGCCCCATGATTGGTCATTCTTGTAAGTAACGAAAGTAAAATTACAGCATTCACAAAGACAGGTTGGCTGTATTGTTTTTTTAAGGTGTCAAGGAAGGTCCCAAGAAGTTTGATTTTGTTTGTGGTGGGTGAGATTAGTTGTCCATATGAGAAATCAAATTGTGTGTGTTTTTTTACAGAACAATGTGCATGTGGTGTGTCTGTGGCATATAAATAATGAAAGCTAAAGTTGAATGATTATGATGCCAAATTGCCAAGTATAGAATAGGTGGTTCATAAATTTTGCTACTTTACCTCTATATTTCCAGGAATAGATATCTTTTTTGTGCTTATGGTTGTTTCCTAGCATGCTTGTGGAATAGCTTATTGCTTTATCTGACTGTCCTATATATTCCTATATTCCTACTCCAAATAATAATATTAATAAATGTGCTGAAATTTATAATTGTACCTGGTGAATTTATGAAATTGATTTCTCATCCTTTGGTTCATTTTTAAAATTTATTGTTGCAAATATTTGAGCATAATTGTGTATTTCTTCCTCTCTGCTGTTTTGAGAGTACGTTAAGATTTTTGTTCGGCTGTAATTGTTATTCATTTTTAAAGCGGCAACAGTCTCTTGTATTATTAGAAATCAAATTGCGGTATTTCTTGTTAAGATAACTAATCTTGCTTTAATAGCAAGTTATGTGTTGTTTGGGTATGTAGAGCGATGTTAATTTGCGATAGGCTTTATATTGGAGTGCGTGTAGGGCAGTAGGAGGTGGTTGCATAGAAGGAAAAAATGATTTGGAAGGAGGTGGTTTGGCCAGAATCAACGTATCAGTCTTTAAGTTTGTTGTCGAATCAGATGACAAATTGGATAGGGGCGAAGGGCAGTTGGCATAGTTATCCATGTGATCGTTTTAACCTTCAACTGTAATCATTGTTAGTTACTCACGTATTTAAATTTGTCATACTTTTTAATTTGAGTTGGTTTTCAAGAATCTAGTTTTATATTATTATTTTAACGGATAAGTAATATATTACCTATGTAAATTGTCAAATGGAAAAGAGAAAAAATGAATATACAGGTAGCGTGGGATAGGGTAGCCCTCCAAAACGTTGATAGGGCAGGGTAGGGCAGGGTATTGTAGGGTGGGTTGTATCTTTAGGACATGTTATGTATGATAATAGGATTTTACAAATACAAATTCTTGTCCTTTAGTGCACTTTATGTGTGGATTTGGCTGTCCCTTTTCAACTTTATTTGCTAATCCTTGTCAACAACCTAAACCCACTTCCACTTTGCCCTTTACGTGCGATTAACTCAAAAGTCAACACCATTAAACACCCCCTAATCACATTCTACTATTTATTAAACCCATGTTCTGGTTGTTACTTTTCATTTCACAATTCTCATTTTTAGAGTAATGACTCTAAAATTTGACCTTAAAACCAATTGACCACGTAGTCAACTTCTCAAATATAATTTACAAAAATATAATCGTGCTAATTTGTGTCGTGAACTCTTTCATTATGCTTAATCCCTTTGATCGATTATTTAACATATCATACCGTACTAACACTATACAATAAGTCATGCATTTTCTTCTTTATAATTCTCATTATCTTTTTCGGTCTAAACCATGAGATAATTGAGCGGGCCCGCAAACTCAAGGTTGACACCGTTAAACTGTTTTACCACACTTAAACTAGCACCTTAAATCATTTTACAATATTAAGACTAATTCTTATTTGAGAGTAAGTCACAGTTTAAACTCATATCTCTCTCCAGAAGTGTGTTGAGTGAGAATCGAGCACAACGTTCATCCCACTCACACAACATGTGTAGTCAATTGCACCACCACGTTGAGGTAATTCCCATTTTATTTTATTCACTCGTAACAATGGGTAACATGGATGAAATATTTAGATTCTTTGGGGAGGGTAAAAAGTGTAGAATAGCAAAATTTTGGGCGATGAAGTAAATAAATAAAGTTATGTTAACCTCGTTCGAGAATAGTCACAGGTAAAACTCATCCAATGTGTTAAGCGGGATCGAACGCAAACGTTCATTCCACTCATGTAGCTTGAGTAATTCTCATTATCTTTATTTTTATTGATTGAACTACACAATATGGGATAACTCTCTCCTGTAACCCCATACCGTTAGTAAGGAAGCTCGAATCTGGAATCTCAAATAAAATTCAAAGCGCTTATACTGTTTGGCCCAACATGCATTGGTATTCCCATTATCTTTGATTCATTCATATCAATGGAGAATATGGATGAGATATTTAGATTCTTTGGGGGTTTAAAAAGAGTAGAATAGCAAAAGTTTGGGCGATAAAGAAAATAAATAAAGTTTTGTTAACTACACTTTTAATAGTTTTCAATCATGCCCTTCTCCGTCTACAATTTCAACCCCAGCCAGAGCCAGCCAGGACAGGACAGGACCAGACTTCAACGAGAAGAGACAGCTTCCAAGGTATAAACCAAACCCTAGGACACATAAAACTCTGCTTCGATTTCCACCTCTCAAACTTTCTTCGCGCATTGCATTTCAAAGATCCTCCATTTCCAATCCCTCTCGCACAGGTAAGCTTTTCTATTTTCCTTTTTTTTTTCTTCTTTTTTTCTTTTGTTGCATCCAGATGATGAATCTGTCCTGTTTTCGATTAATTCCTGAAATCAGTGTTGATTTCTTGTTACTGGCCTCATTTTTCTTCACATTGCGATGTGGAATCAGTAAGTTGTTCTCTAGGGCTTGCCCTTTCTGTTTCGGGAACTGGGGGCGTAGTTTCGTTTCTTGCATTATCGTTATGGACTGATTGGGAAATGAGAAAATGTGGCAAACGAATTGGAGTTGTAAATTTCGAACCTTTCCTGACACAAGAAACCAAATTTGCTTTGTGCTTATGATTCAGCATTTTGTAAAGCAAGTTTTGGGATTTATGTGCAGTCACAATTTTTCTCGGCCCTGAATTAGTAGCTGCAGTTCATGTTTATGATGATAAATCATGAAAAAAAAAGAATTTGATGGATGGGAGTATAGATGTTGTACTAAAAGAATATTTTGAGATTTGAATTGATTCAGTGTCTTAGTATTATGCTTCTCGCATATTGAGTATGTCGTGGTTTCTTACGAAAATCTGTATTTTGTTATAGGTAAGAGCGATTGTATTGGCAGAATCCGTTTTACAGGTACTGATTGTGCTTAGTCTATGGCTAATTCCAAGGGGTCATCGAATGTGAGAAATATGTACTCTGGAAAGCATGCTTTACTTCCTCCCAAAAGCCCATTTCCTAGTATTTCTCCGGCGTATGTTGATTATTTTCCAAGTCTTCCGGTTGGATCAAAAGCTGTTCAGAAGCCTAGAGAGGGGAATGTGCACCACCAACGTACTTCCTCGGAGAGCTTTCTCATAGAAGAGCAACCTGCTTGGCTTGATGATCTTCTCAATGAACCAGAGACACCTGTACGCAGAGGTGGTCATCGACGCTCATCAAGTGACTCGTTTGCATATATTGACGCAATAAATGCTGCCAACATGGATTATGCAGCCCAGGATGACTACAAGAACAGAAATATTTCCTGGTCTAAAGAATTTGATCGCTACAAAGATGCTCAGCGTGTCTCTTTCTATGCTGAAGCAAACTCAGTGAAACAGAAGAATAGGCCATGGGATTCATCTATGAATGCTGGGAATCATCCAAACAACCTACCTTCTGCTAGGGATAACATGATTCTTCAAAGTACAGGATCATCAGCAGCACCACAGGAGGCAGATGGGGTTGCATCTACAGCCACTGATAAGCAGGACCCCTATGAATCCAATTCACATGATTCAAAAGCTTCATCTGAGAAAAAGGATAGCTCTTATGCTAAGTCGTCTGCGTCTGACACAGATACAAAACGCGCTAAGCAGTATGTCATATATTCTTTGGTTTTCACTACCAACAAATATTTATGCTGTTCATATGTTGGCAGTGAATACTAAACTGAAATGCAACTTTTGGTGTTCATTTTGATCTGCTGCATATTTGTTTTATTGCATGTCCATTGCTTTGACACATTTTATCTCTCAAATACTAATAGCTGCTACTGATATCTCTTATAATGAAATTGCTCTTACAATGTTCTGGTCTTGAGAATTTTTTATCTCTTGTAGACCTCACAATTCACAAGTGTTCCAACCAGCAACTGAGTTGTAACCAGTATGAACAGATTATAGAGCCTATAACCGATGTTATAACCTTTTTCATCTTCTCTGTCTCTGTCTCTGAAATGTGGTCGCAATTGCATATCGAAATGCCATGTTATATTGTCTACTTGTTGGTTCACTGATTGGAGCAATCGGACTTTTACATTACCTGTCAATCTGTCATGTGCTTCTAATCAAATATTGCTACCAAGCACAAAAGGTTTTCCTTGAGTTGAAATGAATTCTTTGCCCTAGTCATACGTGCTCTTTTACTATTAAATCTGCAGATAACAATAGGTTTGTTAATTCTGGAGACATTTAGTATAATTAATTGTAGAGCCTAAAAAGCTTCTGATGCAGGCAATTTGCTCAACGGTCACGGGTGCGGAAGCTTCAATACATTGCTGAGCTGGAACGGAATGTACAAGCTTTACAGGCAAGGGTCTGCAAAGCTAGATAATGATGATTTTAACTTTATTTTCACTTAACAATATACCAGTGTTAAATCGCTACATGTTTGTTCAAACAGGCAGAAGGATCTGAAGTTTCAGCCGAGCTTGAATTCCTCAACCAGCAGAATCTTATTCTGAGCATGGAGAACAAAGCCCTGAAGCAACGTTTAGACAATTTAGCCCAGGAACAGTTAATTAAATATTGTAAGTTTTCTTTCCTTTAATAGTTAAGAGCTTGACGAGTCATGTTTCTTTCTGCATATAGTGCTTAGACACCTAAATTGGTGAGCTTAAGTGCGAGAACCTGAAGCAAGAAGAGCATATATTAGATTGGAACTGGGTTAATATTTTAATTTTCATACTATATAATTCATTGCAAAGTGGGTAGAAAAAAGTTTTGGAAGCAGAAAGCTTGACTCAATTTTTTTGGGTCGAAAGGGTAGGTACATTGATGCACTTCTAATGAAATATTATGTTGAAATGGATTAAGGGCAAACTTAAGGGATCTTATTGTGAGGATTCTGGTTTCATCTGTCATGGTTTTTATCAGTTGACCCAATATCTGGGAGACATTGAGAATTTTCCTACAGGTCTCAAAAACATCTTTGGGTGAAGATTTTATTTATGATATACTTCCTCCGTCCCAAAATGAATGTCTTGTTTCCATTTTTTGCAAAAATTAAGGATTACCAAATAATTTAATGGGTTTTCAATATTACCCTCACTTTCCCTCCACCACCTACACCTCATGTGCAGTTCAGATTAGGTTTTCGTTTAGTGCATAAGTGATAAGGGTAATATGAGAAAAATAATAATATAATAACCTAAAAATAGGAACATAACACTCATTTTGGGACAAAAAATCCAGACAAATAGGACACTTATTTTGGTACGGAGGGAGTATTTTTCTAAGTTTAGTAACACGAACATCGGTTCTTGATGTTTCTTTTGAAAATGGTTTGGCATAGCAGTAAGCTGTGTTGATGAAATACTTTCTTCAGTGCTGAAACTATAAATTTCCTATTGGATATTTATTGGATATTTGGATCCATTGCCTCATCAAGAGATTCTCTGGTTTATTTTTGCCTTAAACTTGCATTAGAAAGTGACTGATGGATTGTGAGGCTGATGTATGCGGATATAGATTGTTACAATGAAATTGTTTTTGTAAGTTTTTCTTTATGCTATGAGGAAACTAAATATAGCTGTTTTCAGTGGAGCAAGAGGTTTTGGAGAGAGAAATTGGAAGGCTAAGAGCTTTGTTTCAGCAGCAACAGCAACCACAACAGCCACCTTCTAGCCATCGACGCAGTAGCAGCAGAGACCTGGACTCGCAATTTGCAAACCTGTCCTTGAAACACAAGGATGCCAGTTCTGGTCGTGACCCTGTGAGTGGTTCACTCCGCATTTAGATTGATGATACAGCTGGGGCTGTGCTATGTCCGTCCGTCTTTTGCCTCCTTGATGGCCAATGCTCTGGGACCATAATTGCCGTTTCCCATGTATTGCGGGATAAAGCTGAGCCCCTCTAGATGACGGTCTCTCTTTGCCTGTTTTGTGCATTTAAGTTTTATGTGGTTTCCTGCCCCTTCCCATTTCCTTCTGTTAAATTAATATCTTGTGCACCTGGTGGTCATTCCTCGAAAATCATCTTTTCTGGCAGGTGACGCACCGGAGGTGGTAAGCTAAAATGGATCAATATTGTTCCACTCATGTATTCTATTCTCTAGTGATTTGTTCGCACCCTAATGCAAAATTTCCCGCCCGGATTTTGAACTTGAACGCCTTGTGGTGAGAACATGGTCTCCTGTAAAATGTGTTGAACAAAACCAATGTTTCCTATTCACTTTTGTTGATTATATTCATAAATCGAATAAACTTGTGGTTTTTCACATCTCGTATTTCATAGAATTGCATTTTTGTCGTAGTGGAAACAAAAGAATGTAGAATCTTGGTATATGCTTTAGAACAATACTACTATTACTATTTGCAGCAATGTTATAGATAAAGCAGCTGAAGAAAGTCTAGCTAGGATTCTGCTTCCACTGTTGGGCAGCTTCGGATACTCATCCGGAGGAGGCATTACACACTCGTCTCCATTGAAGGAGATTCTCCGAGGGAAAGTCCATCCTTCTTGGAAAGTGAACATTCCTGCATCTTTGTGAAACAACATCTCGCTCTGCACGAATCCATCCTTGCCCGCCGCCAGCAGCAAGTCGTTGTAGTGCTCCACTCCCCAAAACATCACACTGTCGTCTAATCAAACAGATGCACTGAAGGTAAGTAAGTATATGTTAATGTACACTTTTACGAACTTCCATTGATTGTGTTCTTAGAACAATCTTACTGTAAGGACCGTGTTGGTCAAGTGTGCGGTGGTTGAAACTGAAAACTTGAACCAGGCTTTGCACATTAGGGTGTTGAACCTCCAAGTTCCAGTGAGAGTAGTTCATAGCATAGTTTAGATTTTGGATTGTGATCTTTACCCGCCAATATTCTCTGTAACTTACTTTCACGTGCCAGTGCACCCGAATAGGGCAAGAGTGTTGCGTGCACATAACCATAGGTTTTGGTGGATCATTTGGGTTGCTATGCGGTAGTTGCAGTGCTGGTGGAGTCTCACCAGGCCTGCACGTCCACAGCTTGATTTAGAGCTCAGGAAAATGGTATGATCCGAAGATAGTCGAAGAATGAGATTATATATTTATATACTTTACGCATTTTGTTTGAGGTAGGGCTGTGCAGCCACAGCTACATCTGGTACAAGGAACAATGGTATTACTGTAAAATGCAGTTAAGGAAACGCAGCATGTTGGAGTAGATGATGCTTGAAATTGAGTATAGATACATGTCACATTCCACGTCCCTACAACATCAATGTTAGCGCATGCCATTTAACATTCACGTAAGAACACGTAGTTAGACTTTCCCGACATAGAAACTGTCCTTAGACTTACTCAGAGCTTGTGTCCACCGGCGGCCTCCATTGTTGGTGAACCGGCTAGGCGGGTTGACAGCAAAAGGTTGTCCACAGGTGTAACCGGGCAGGCCAAGACTGAAATTTGCTGCTGGTGCACTACTCATATCCACAACTGTCTTGTTCCCAACTCCAACTTTCATATGAAAAGAGGCACCAATCTGGGAAGGGTCTTGTGTCATGGAAGATAAAGCCCCTCCCTTGCAACAATATGGAGCCATCTTGTTGTAAGGAGCTCCAGGCAAGAGGTCAACAATCACAGGCTTGGGCTCACAACAATGAGGAAGTGGAGAGGAGAATCTAGAGCAATTACCTTGCATTGTGGTCTCAGCTCCCTTCACCACCAAGATCACCTCCTGGTTTTGCCACTCCCAGCTCAGCTTCCAACCGGGCGGCTCCACGTGCCGGTAGAGCTGGTAGTTGAAGATTGAGACTGTGACCTGTGAAGATAAGGATCAACATGGAAATGAAAAACAGTTGGAGGACATAAATATGTTCATTGCATTGGCCTCGTGGAAGTGCATACACTGGTGTAGCCAGACTTGAGGCTTGGTGTGGGCACAATTTTTTAAATGAGCCGAAATTGTTGGGCAGCTAATATTGGTTAAAGTATTTTAGGAGGAATTGGATGGGTCAATTTGGATTTGGGCATGACGAATTGGACATAACTCATTAGGGGAGATAGGATGTGTCAATTTGAGTCTGAGCCTGAAGAGTTTGACATAACTAAAGTTGGTTAAATAGTCTTACGGAGGGTGGGGTAAGACCATGCCTACTACGGCTCACTCCTGGCTCCGACGATGAGTGTAAATCATGCAATTATATGCACACAAGTTCAGGAAACAAAAAATACCAAATTCAATATCTTGATCAAAGCATAACGTGAGTTGTAAGGTCAAAAGTTAAAAACTATTTTAAGACTATAGAGTACATGAGATGTTATTTTAGTTATTTCAAAAAAAAAAAAAACATAGTTTGATGTTGTGTACTCTTGTTTTGGTGTTCATTCTTCTCATAAATATGTAATAAATATGTAACAAGAACTCACTCACATCATAAAGATTATGTTGTGCTTGCAATATATCCCATTTGATGGTCACATTTCCATTAGGATCCATGGAATCATACCCATCTGCATTAAAATCAATATAATCCAAAATTAAAGCAAAACACATACAGTATATATATATATATATATATAAGAAACCCAACAGAGAACTGCAAAAAAAGGTACTTGCTTGAAAGTGAGATGAAGAAGAAAATCAAAATAAAGAGGAGACCCATTGATCTTTGATCAATAAACAAAAATGGGTTCATTTGAAAACCCAAGAAAAGTTGAGTCTAGCTCTCCAACTCAGGTCCTCTGTCGTTTTCTTCTTCTTTAAAACCTCACAGAAAACATGGGGTTTGGGTCTGTTACAAAGAGACAGCAACGTATTAAACAAATGCAACTTCTATTTCTTTTTACTCTATCATTCTATTTCTAATATAAAGTGAAAATAGAGAAAGAAACAGAAGTCAGTTTGTTTAATTGTCAAGAAATAATTAAATGCTCTTAAAACTCTATTACTGCCTCCGTCCCAAAATGAATGTCCTATTTCCATTTTTTGGAATAAGTAAGGATTACATGATAATTTAATGTGTTTTCAATATTACCCCTACTTTTTCACCTACACCCCCATGTGCACTCCATGTGCA
>JAYMTE010001766.1:0-12505 GCA_036897545.1 Pelargonium fulgidum
GCAACCCCCTCGCCGCCGCCCCCTTCCCGGCATCGCCGCCGCTCTCCAGGACCCGAATCAGCGGAGCGATGATCCCGGCTCCGACGAGGACACCCCTGTACGACCCGAACCCGGAAAGCAGCGACACCACTTTCGCCGACTCTTCTTGAATCTCCGGCTCGTCGGAATCAAGAAAGCTCGCAAGAACGATCACCACATCGTCAATCTCCGCAACCACCTTCACGTACCTGTCGTCCTCGGCGACGACGTCGTGTAAACCGACCAGAGCCTGCCGCTTCATCTCCGAATCCCCAATCTTCATCCTCGTCAGCAAGTCTCCGACATAGAACCTCATGTCCTCCTTGCAAGCTCCGGCTCCGGGCCTCGAGACGACAATGGCGTAACCTCGGGTCAACACGCCGGCGGTGTAGATTCCGTTGATATTCTTCAAGTGCCGATCGAATTTCGCGGCCAAGACGTCCAAATCACTCTGCATCAGCAGCTTCCCGCTGTAGGAGAGATCGAGGCACCGCCGCGCGAGGTCACGGCACTCGGTGGACGATTCAATAATCGCAGGAATCAGGCCAGAGAGTGCCGGGTTGTCGCCGGAATCGCAGTTCTGGAATGCAATGAGGCCGGAGTGGAGCTCCTCGAGCTTTCTCCGAATCAACTTCCATTTGACAGAGAAGACTTTGATGGAGTGAGAGAGAGAGATGAGAGAAGATACGAGGTCAATGGCTATATGGGTAGTGGTTTCTGCTTTTTCTTCGCCCATTTTCGAATATCATTGGAATTGAATCTAGGAGACGATGATCAGATACAGTAGAGTTCTAGAGAGAGAGAAGGGGCAGAGGTTTCGGGCTCTGTACTTATCCTCTGTTTTATTGTGCAGTTGAAACAGAGCAAGATCGTAGGGTGAATTTACGAATTTGTCCTTGTTGGAGGATGCTTGATAGGGACAAGTCGTGAGTGAGGGGAGGGTTAGTGGAGTAAGAAAATGCTATGCTCTGTTTTTTTTTTTTTTATTCCATTGTGTTTCTGTGCGAATCTATACACTCGCAGTTGATATTCTTAAGCCGTTTTACAGTATTTAAATTAATTCTTATTCGAGTTAGGTAGGAACACAAAAAGGGCAAAACTTTCTATACCAAATTTAAACATTGATTTTCTATTTATACTGTTTTAAAAAGCATAAATATTTGAATTCGAGCTGTTCGGACATAACCATTAAATCAATTCAACCCTCTCACAGTCCATTGGTAACTATTGAATACATATGATAGTAACAGTAACTTATATTCATGTGCTTTACATCAAGTTGGAATTATACATGGGATACAAAAGAATATTGTGAAGGGAGAACATAAAGAATTAAAGCCCAACATTCTGGCTTCTTCTATTCAAAAGACAGCTGAATGAAAATGGATACATATTGAACAACAAATGCATTTCACATGGCTGATCACTGTTCATCAGCTACTTTAAGTTTCAGAGCTCTGTGGTTGGTGGTATGTTCGAATGAAGGACGGCTAGTTGCAGAGTCCGAGCTGAAGCTGATCCCCTGCCTGATCAGCCTCTGCTTTCTCAACCCCTCGTGGCATGGAGAGAAGAATTCGTGTCTAAGAGCTTCCTCTGCACTGATTCTCATTCTCGGGTTCACTGTCAAGCACTTGTCCACAAGATCGAGGAGAGATCTTGGCATTACCTTGAAGAAATCAGGTCTCTTTGTGTTTGCCTCACACCAGTCCCTCAGTTTCGGAGATGACAAAAAACTTGTATCATAGAGTTCCTGTGACAAAAGTGATCTCTTTTTAAATACAAAATGATTATTTATGTGAATAAGAGTTCAATCATAATAGTAGCGGATGCCTACCACTGGGAATGATGATTCCCGGTTGTGTAGCTTGGCTACTTCCCATAAATCTTCACTGCCTCTCAACTTGACAATTTCTTTGATGTTCCTGCCAGTGATAGACACATGGTTGGCAAACAGAGATGAAGTAATGATGAATTGAAACTTTCGGAATAAGAACAAGGATCCTTACTGTTCAGGATCCCCGAAAAATGGAGTTCTTCCAATCATTAGGTAGAGTAAGGTGACCCCAGCAGACCAGACATCAACCTTTGGACCTTGATGCGTGGATCTGAAAAGGACCTGCAAGTAACACCCATCATCAAGTCTCAAAACCATCAAATAAAGTAATTGTTAAGAAGTCACTTCCAGTCTCATTTCATTCGGCTTAGGATCACAATGAAGATTTAGAATCAGATTTCCGTATCTCAACTGTATTAAAAGATCTCTACCTCTGGAGCACGAAAGCCTTTGGTTCCAACACAAGGGCCTTCTTTTTTTAGCTTCCCATCTCCTAAGAACAAATGAACATCAGCAACAAAAGACAAGGAACTAATTCCATCCAGTCAGATACTCCATGTTTCGTGATAAGAAAAACAAACCACTGTTCTTTGTCAAGCCAGCACCAGCAACAGCCAGTCTAGTTGAATGCAAAGGCATAGGAGTAGGATAAACAAATGTCTTATCCAGTTGCCCAGGAGGGGCAGCAACTCTCTTTCTTAAAGGGGCTGGAACATGCGATGCTCGATGATTGGGGGTCTGCATTGCTTCCTTCACCAGGTTGAGAAGCTCTTTTCTACCATGACTTGGCAAAGGTTCTCGCAGCCATTCTGCTGAAGGAGTCTGAGTACTAGTCACATCCTTTGCTGAGGTTATTCCAGAACCATCTGCACCTTGGCTTTTGGTTATATTCCAACTCCCCAAGGTATTACATGCCATCTTTTGTTCTACAGCATTCCTTTTCAGGTTCTTCTCTAGAGTGGACTTGGTGCTTTTTATTGCATCCTTATCAACTGCTGCTGATCTGGAAGTTGGGAACTTTGTAGTTGAAATAGATTTGGTACTTGGGAGTGAAGTAAGGCCAAATCTCGCATCATACTTTCCCTTTGCTTTGTCTGTAATAATGGGCATATTGGACACAATGATTTTAGTCTTTAATCATGTGATCATGCAAAAGAATTGTGGTAATAGTAAATACATATTGAAGCTTGCTTATTAGTGACACTGGGGTCACGGGTCCAATGAAAAAGTCTCTCAACGAAAGCAGGGTTAAGGTTGGATGGATAAATGGTTTGAGACTTGTGCACTACGGTAGGCCATCGTTTATTTAAATTACCACTCTAAGAAAGAACATAAAATAGATGGCAATGAATATTAAGGATTTCTTTTCCTTCTTTTGATTTCTTCATCTTAAAAGTTAGGCACTTACAGCAAACAAAGCTTGGATGAGAAAAGCAAGGAGATCAAATAAGTAGAAAGTCAATCTCAGTCTTCTCAGAGGCAACTGTCAGTTTATGGAAGTTCTTATATTATTTAATTACTTCATGTGCATATGATGAGTATCTAACATGGCAATGTACATAATTAAACCATGGTATTCGTTGCCCGGCAGGTTCTGTTGTCTAAACTAATATAGACCGCAACACCCATACTGGAATAAGAAAGGGAGCTTACTAGTGGTCCCATATTTCTGATGGAGATCCTGCAAAATTAAAAGGAACCATTCCATCACAATTTAATCAAATGGAAGAGCAATTAAAGAGACATAAGAGCACTAAGAAGTACATCACTAACCATCGCGAGGTTGAAATCTATGAGATAACCTTTGCTGTTCTTACGAGAGAATAGAAAATTGCCAGGTTTAACATCCCTATGAACAATGCCCTGCAAAAACACAAAAGTATTGAGATCCTAGACCCTGCTAGAGTTCGAATAGAACACATTTCACAGAGCTGTTTACCTGCTTATGCAAACTTGCCAGTGCCTTGAACATGCAATAGCCATACCATTGGAGCTCAAAAACATCTATATCCTTCTTCAAGACCTGAATTTCAATGTAAAATCATCAATGAACAAAAGAACAAACCAAAAATGGTAAATACCTTGGAAGCGTTCAGACATTTACCTCGGGTCTGTCATGCTCAACATGTTCCAGAACAAAGCAATCAGAACCGTTGCTCTTGAAACATCCTTCGTATTTTATTACAAAGTTTTTACCCCTGAATAAGAAGTTTTAGTTGCATAGTATAGATCATGGTAACCAACATCAAGACACAAATAATTTATACATGCGAGTGTTAATAGTACTCTTACCCAAATCGCTCCAGCATTCTCAACTCATTGGTAACATGGTGTTTATGAGCATCTGCGTGAGGACCTGAAATGTGACGACAATGCAATTTCACATGAGGAAACTATCATCTGCTATTGGCAAATCAGTTCTTATACACCAATTTTATTACAACAGAAAACCAAGGTCCTAGCAGCTGGAATCAACTACACTGTCTCACTTACATTTGATGGCAACAGTAATTCCGTCACTCTTCCTCTTTGCCCTGTAGACAGTACCATAACCACCTGCAAGTTTGAGTTTTAGAGAAGGCAACCAGTAAACCATGTATAATTTAAGCAACAGATGATGCCAGGAAGCAAACAGGTTTCAAAGACGTGATAATACCTGAACCTTCTTCCTCTTCTACGATAAAGGATTCAAAGTTCGGCAGTGCTTTTGGCTCCATTTGATCCTTAGAGACAGTTTTAATGTCACTTTATTAGTTTAAAAGAAGATAATTTATGATATTAAAACTGGACTTCAGATCAATTTTGATTGCACAAAGTACACGAAAAGCTTTTTTATTCCCCTTTTTTTCATGAATATATGCTTTATGGATAAATGTTCAAAGATGAGCAGAAGGCCTCAGATACAAGGTACACCTAGAAACATCAAAAAGTAAAACCTAACAATTTACCAAGGTAAATGAGTGAACAAACCTTGGGAGAAACAGTGGTAGATTTTTCCCTTCTTTGTTTGATATGCGCATCATTACGGTTCTTCTTCAGTGGTGTCTGATTTCTCTTGTAGTGCTGCCGCTCTTTAGAAGTGCCAGCAACCTTGTTATGTCCTACTGACTTGAGGGATTGCATAGTGGGAGTCATGGCCGTCTTCGTCTCTGAGTAGGGTTTTGACAGTTGCTGAGAAACAGAGATCTCAGCTGCTGGAATGGTGGACTGTCTCTCAACATAAGCACTTCTCTGCTTTTTCTCCAAGGGTTGCATCGTACAATTTACCTTGTCTGTAAGTTTTGGGGAAATATTTTCATTTTCTTCTGTAGAACAACCAATATTATTTAGCAGTTCAACTTCCCTACCCACCATTGTTCTTTCGGCTTCAACTATCCTGTCATTTCTAACTTCAAAATCACTAGCAACATACCCAACAATCGTTGATGATGCGTTGTTCTCTTTAACTTCTGCCTGGCAACACATGGTGCTAAAATCTGTTATCCTATTGGGACTTGCTGCATTGTCATTAGCTTCTTCACGGACAATTCGATTACCCAATGTTCTAGTTGGAGAAGTTGGTCTCTTACAAGATCCACATGTCAGTACACTTTTTGATGTTATCTGACTGGGTATATTTGGAAAGGACACTTGGTGAAAAAATTTGTGCTGACATTCCAGTATATGCACACGTTCATCCACCTTCTTATACACAGCTATATTTTTACTTGTACTGCCTTCTAAGAGTTCAACATTCTTAAATCTACTTGTCAATTGTCCAGAACTAGAACTGCCAAGCAAGGCAGGCATAACCATTACTTCATTGAAATTCCTCAGGTCAAGTTCAAAACTTGATGTGTTACATTTCTGTCTTTTAATGCTCTCAATTACACTATCAGCTAGATGAAACTGTACCTGCATGACTCGTATAATTCAGAAGTTGTTTGGAACTGCAGTTGGACTATACTACAGACCTTAATATGGAATGAGAATGCCAATTGTACAAGAATAAAGTATCATTACATGAAATTTAAGCAACCAGGAGAAGGAATACAAATAAGCTTGAACAGACACAGGATAGAAATGGAAAACAGGTACCAGCTCAAGATCTAGAACAGATCTTCAGCTTGAGAGAATCGAGAAGAAGACAGAATTCTTGCTCGACAAGGTAGAATCCTTAATTGGATCAGAGACAGCATCGGAGTATTATCCGGTCGAAGAAAGGTAAAGGTCATTCCTTTATCTCAGCTTATAAAGTTTCGACTTTATAACGACGATCAGCAGATCAGAAGAGAGTTGTTATCCGCGAGTTGGTATAAAATTAGAATACACTGAACGCCATTATTGAATTGCAAGCTAAGTACTAACCAGCGATAGACGCATAAAGAGTAATGTGCCCTGAAGAAAGACGCAAAACTAAATACAAAAACAAATAAATTAAGCTTAATTTCATGCCATATTGCATTTAGCTTCTACTGCAATAACCAAATATTTAATGTGATTGTGATTAATTTGTTTATCCCAAATTACTATGTACGACCAGCCCAATTTCTTAGTCCTCTCTCCTTGGACAGTTGAAGAACTTAATTAGTATTTAGGTTACCTATCACACATTACAATTATTGTTCCCTGAAACATAAAATGCAAGCCTGAATTTTTCGCATTACGGCCTTATATTTCAATTTAGACATCAATTCACATAATCAAAACTACTGCGCTCAAAATAGCATTTTTTAAAACTCATGATTATAAATATGCTTAATCACATTAAAATAGAAAATGAAATATTGTTTCTCCTATACATACGTACCTTTGTCAAATCATTTTGGACAGTTTCCTGCAAAGACCCAACTCCATCTCGTTCATTAGCTGCAAAACAATTGCAGGTTACAGACTAAACAATAATTTTTTTTCAAAAATAATTGAAAGTATCTGTATATATATTGAAGAATATAGTAATACATATCTTACCGTTTTCAGGCTCAAAACAATACCGCCGTTTAGCCAGCAGCATAGATTCAAAACTCGATTCCCTTCGCCGCCGCTTCCTGAAGTACATTCGCTCGTCTTCCCACCGCAACATCGGACTTGAAATTCCGAATCCAACTCGGGGTGTGAATACGTTAATCAAATTCGAATTAGACAGAAATTCCCCAAAAGCGACCAAGCTCACGGGAGACAGTGTGACTAACAGATCGGCGGTGAGGAAGAGCGGTGAATTGGAGATCGAGCAGAGGTACTCGACGAGACCCGGGGACGCCGGGAACAGCGTGCATCTGGAGCAAAGCTCGGCGAGGGTGGCTGGACGGCGGATGGATAGAAGGATGGACAGAAGGTGCCATGCTTTATGCAACTCGGTGGCGGCCGGTGGGGCGGAGGGGTGGAGGATACTGAGTTCGGGATCGGTGAGGTGAGTCGCCATGGCGAGTCGTGAAGGTTGCAGATCTGAGTGAGGAACAAGAGAGGGGTTAGGGTTGTGACTTGGAAACGGACATAGAAATGGGAATCAAAAGAAGGCGCGAATTTGGTATGTGTGTGGTTTTAGAATTGGCACGTGAGAACTGGGATTTCCCGCCATTTTCCCGAAAAGACGGTCGTTGAGGAGTGATGGTAGATTGGTAGTTGAAAAATGACTACTTCTAGTTCCCATAAATGACTAGGGAAGGCAACGAAGAATTATTTTGGTAGAGCAGGTTTTTGTAATATTTGGGTTTCTCAAACTATTTGTCATGTTCTTATCTAATATTAGTCTACGTTTTCAATTTACTAAAAAAAAAAAAAATTAAGTCTCTACAGTAGAAGTGGTAAAAGTTAGGGTTGAGTTGAGTTCAGATCAAATTTCGAGTTGATGAATTTTTCTAACCCGACTTTATAGAATTTTAGAGTTGATTATATTAAGATCAGATCATATTTTGAGTTCTAAACATAAAACACATAGTGTTATACCTTACCCGACTTGAAATGGGTTGGGGTCCGATTACCCTTTTGCTAACTCTACTCTATAGTAGGGTGATAAGCATAATTATAATCTCACAATCTTTCTTGTAGTTTAGGATAAATTATAGAAATCACCCCTCTACTTGTCACCTTTAACAATTGACAACTCTAATTTTAGACTATCCAGTTTTCATCCTAATTTTAAGAATAATTACACAAGTCCTAGATCTTCCAGTTCTAAAACTCCAATTTGAAGCCAGGAGCAGACCAAAATTTTCACTAGTGAACATGAAAATGCCAGATCTAAAATCTTCCAAACACCTTGGAAAAAAGAATTGGTTCTCTTGACATGGAATTTGTTTTTTTTTTTTTTTTTTTTTGTTTGGTCTAGATTCTAGAATGTTAAGGACTTGATTGGAGGAAGAGCAATGCCCTGAGTAAGCATGTGCTGAAAAACCATTTAATCCAAACATAATATTTCAACTTTCAAGTATTGATAACAAAAAATTCTAGTATTTCCTGAAGGTAACATAGAAGATAAACATTTGCCAAACAAGCTAAAAATGGAGATTTTGCAATGAGCAATATACAAAAAATGGGAACAACAGACACAAACTTTCTATCCAACTGAATAATTGAAATTGTACACCAGAAATATATGTCTGAAGAATATAAAATCATTCCACAGTTGGTTCAACCTGTGCAAACTCTTCCTCTGGTGCAGACAGTGGCGGTGTCGGTGAAGAAAATGAAAGGTGTAAGATAAAGCCAACCATGATTCCTATGAGTGCCACAATGAGTGCGAATTTTAAAGAGAATCCAACATCGTTCTTCTGTTGTCTTCTTCTCTTCAGCATATCCTGCACGTGGGTACGGTGGTACAACATATTAAATAACTGCACCTAAAGAGGAAAACAAGAAGATAACCAAACAATGCCTATGGATACTTATAACTAGTTTCTTATAAGGTACACATAACAACCAAGAATGGATCATACTAATATTTTTGGAGTACAACTATGATAATTATACAAGAAGCTTCACTGAGATTTGAATGGGGCACAATGTATATTGATCTATTCAAATCATGTTCCTCATTTTGTATAGCTATGGAGTCATCAAATATTTTCAGTGTTCAGCCCTTTCAATCCCAATAATTCTCCTCTCTTTTATTCCTTGTCATTGAGAAATATTGTCAACCAAAGTTAATATGACAGTCGGATTTTATAAAAGCTATCTGCAGGTTATTGAAATCTTCTTCTTCAAGAGTTACTGATTTCTGCTTCTCTTTGGTTACTAACTATATGATTCATAACCTGTTATTTTGGACACTTTCTATAACATTGGTATCTGCTAAGTATAACTCAATCCACAAACAGTAAAACTGTACAGAAAAAATACAGCAGAACTTACCAGCTCCTGTTGCAGTTGTTGAGTTTGTCGTACAGCTGAATCTCTTTCTTCCTTCAGGCGTTGCACAGTCTACATGCAGTAAATATGAAAATAATATTACAGAAAAAAGGACATATTATTGACTAAAGCAACTATTGACCCAGCCAGTAGCCTGGAAATTTGGAACCTCAACGGCTCTCTCCGTACATGTATCACTCAAAAGATGTTGGGACAGACGGTCAAAATATGTGTCTCCTAATGTGAAATTAAGCATGTTAAGATGCCAGAAGTATTGGCTCTCCTAATCTTCTTTTTCTGTTTACTCGAATTATATCTAATTATCCATTTTTCTCAAGTTTTATCAGGTCATTATTTCTGAGCAATTCAAAGCACATCCATTCGACTTCTCCTGTTCTTGGCTACTTCTCACAAGAAACCAAAGTTTCTACTTTTTCATGAATGCAAGGACCATAAATATAGCCTATTTTGTAAGTCAAATCACACAAAAAAAGTTTAAGTGGCTATCTATTAGTTCCACAAACTCATTGCAACGTTTCTATTCAACTGATGAAATACGAAACATGACAAGATCTTCAATTCAATATGTAGTTCATTATATTGTGATGCAACAAACTCTGTTCCTACAAACTTGGCATACAAAACTTTTCACTTGTGTCAAAAGGAATATTACAAGGTTTACTGCCAAAAAAAATAAAAAAATTTAGTAGTACTCACAGAGTTGGCATCAGTATCACCTCCGAAGCCCCTGACTCCTTCTTCTGAGTTTCCTTGAGAACCAGGAGGGAGGTATACAACCTTCAGTTTCAAATCTTCAACCGTTTTTCCACTATCCTTAGTGAACTGGATGGACAACCATTATTGTTTGCTCAGAGGAAGATAAATCATCAGTGCTATTTCAAAATTATGAAAACCAAATTTGTCAATGCCAAATCCTAGTAAACAGTGGATATCCTTACAGTTTCTGCTGGAAGCTCATCAACATCAGAATGAGCAGGGACTACTGTACTCTGTAGGAGAAATTTATCTTTGCATTGCATATTAGGAGGATATTCACGCTGGGCTTGGAGGGTGACTGTCAACCAGGTACCAGTAGTTGAAAACAAGCATTAACAAGAATTTCATAAGAATTAATAAAAAAAATGCAACGAAAGAAGACTCAAAGAGCATGGCAACATGCCATTAAAAGTCATACGGTCAGTTGAAGAGAAAATAAAGTCTTAAACGGAAAATAGCCAAATTGTAACATTCTCCTGACTGGTGTCTACTGCAGTTCTAATCACTATCTGCTGAAATCAGTCTATACTACTGATCACTTCTACAAAGGAAATCTGATTGTAATGGGCTTATTATAATAATATCCTATCAACAAATTCTTATCACATTAAATAAAAATAAATAAAAAAACCAGCCAATTAGAAAATCGTGACAAAGTAACAAAATGTCACCTCTGATGACACTCGAGTCCCAAGGCTGTATTACGCCAGTGTTTGGCCGGACAAAGTACTTCTTAGGTGAAGTAGTTTTAACCTATTTCAAAGGAAATGGGAAACATCTCAAGTCCAACGAAATCAATTGAGTTATTTAACAGGAAATGTAAAACCTTAAAAAAAAAAAAATTAATTAATAGCAGAAGTAGTACCTTGAAAGCAACATGTTTTTCGGTGTTGTTCACAACTTTGAGATCACAATAGCTTTGCTTTTCCAGCTCAACTGATCACAGAATTTCATGATCATAATTTAGAACAAAGTTCAATCAACAAAAAGATAACCAGAGAGAGCTCATTCTGGACTCTAAGCTTACAAAACGAAAGCAAGGATCTGCCTAGAATACCAAAACCCATTGGGCCAAGCGGTTTAAGGCGCTTCATCCCCTTGAGATCACAAGTTCTACCCTCCCTTCATGGTGTTGGTATCACCGATAAAAAATAATAAAAAATCTGCCTAGAATCAGATCAAATGAAAAAGGCCAATTTGATTCAAATAAATGTCACGCTTCCTATGATCACATGTTTTGGGCAGATTTAAAGTTATACCAGCTAACCATGCATGATTAGGTTACAGAATAACCGTAACTGAACCCTAGGCTAGGATTATCTAATAAAGTTACCTTCTTTCTATCACCATCAAACTCCAGACACACCAGCTTAAATTCAAAAATCTGATACAGTTTTTCTCTGTTTCCTGAATTACTCTGGCACATCTTCCTAAACCACAGTACCACACATCACATTTAGCTCCAAAATCTTAAATGTTTTATAGGTTGCTAACCATCACTATATCTAATTTTATGCCTAATTTTGTAATTCACACCTATAAAAGTCAAGCAAAAAATCAAAATGATCCAACACTTCGATTTAGAATACATAAAAATCCAAATTCCGACAATCCCTACATAATCCTAATTATTTTTCCCTGTAAAAAGATAATCCAAAAGAATTTATAGGTAGAGAGAGTACATAGGAACTTGAGCTCATTGGGATGAACAGAGATAAGCTGGCCAGAAGCAGCAGTAGAACTCATGACGACAGGCCCCACCAGAGATCACTGGAACGATCAACAATCAATCAAAATCGCCGATTCTCATTCACCTCACTGCACGCAACACAACATAACAAAACAAAACAAAAACGAAAGATATAAAACCAGAAGACCTAGGTCACGATTCCATCATCGGCTCCAAAATCAACAATCGAAGATTAAAGACGGAGATTTCTAGAGCGACACCATGAGAGTGAAAATCAATAATACAGATGGAGAGATGGAGAGAGAATTAATGGAGAACGAACATGTGGTGGACGGAGGGCGAGGAAGGCAACGAATTGCTCGGTCCAAATTCTTGTGGCTCTAAAAGCTGAATGGCTGGCTACGGATTCGGGCGCGAAAGTCGGGTCTGAAGAGAGCTTGGTCCTCGGAGAAAAACCGGCGGTGATGTTGAGAATTTGGGGAAAGAGAGGTTGAGGTTGAGATTTTCTCCGACGAGTCGGGATTCGATCAGAGAGAAAGAGGGGAGGTGGTGTCGTGGACACGCGGCACAAGGTAAGGGAAGACAGTGACGCCACCTTCTAAAGTGCAACTAACTCGTGTGGGCCCTTCTCTCCATCTCATTTCTCTCTAATCAACCATTTTCTGAAATTTCATGTTTTTACCCCTGTGGTTACTTTTTGCTTCACTTTTACCCCTCCTTAGTTTTTACTAGCTAGTTGGAAGATCACTCTTAGCTCCTGTTTGTGAACTCTAGTCCACCTCCTTTATCCTCTTTTTTGGTATCCAACAGGGATAAAAGAAGCAGAAGCTTGTTTGGTAAACATTACTCTCTCTCCTCCT
>JAYMTE010001767.1:0-12505 GCA_036897545.1 Pelargonium fulgidum
TATTTTAAATTGGGGACCTGACTGATCAGTTTTCAATAAATGAGGGATCGGTATTAAACCCTTACAATTACAATTACAATTAGCAATACAATAATAATAATAATAATAATAATAATGGATGGTACAATATAATATGGAGCAACTGTTGGTGGTAGTGCTTTCCTGTCCCATCCTCTGCAACCGAGAAACACACATGCACAAAGTGGGCCTACGAGCCCACTTCACTTGTCCCTACTTTTTGGGCTTTCTTTTTTAAAAGCATGTGACCCCACGCTCGGCCCATATAGTAATCCATAGGATAGAAGTACTGAATTGTTGTGATTGTCGTTTTGCATGCAGTGAAATGTCGTATTAAGACCAAATGTATATAGCCGAATGGATCTGCTGGTTTTGAAAAGCTTTGCAGATTGATTATCCAGTAATTCGAAACAAACATGCAGAAAGCGATGACAACATATGTCCCATACCATATTTCCACTTTTTCCCACCACTACTTTATATTTTATATCCCATCCCTCTCACTCTCAACAAGGCAAAACTGATGGTGAATGTTATTTATGAGATTGACTACCGACGGAGTCAAGTTGAAAATTAAATATTGGGCGCTCAGAATTTCAAATTTTAAAATTCAAATCAGGGAAAGAAAAAGAGATATGCAAATGAAATAAATATATTGGGAATGACGACAGAAAAATTCAAATAAAACGGCCAAAATCCATACATAACGCCACAAAAGAGGGTTAGGGTGTCAACAGCTCTCTCTCTTTCTCTGCTCTCTTCTGCTTTGCTTTGATTTGCTGTCCTCTCTCTCTCTCTCTCTCTCCAACTTTGCCCGTTCTTCATCTTCAATTCTCAAATCTCTTTTTGTTTGATTTTGATTTCGATTTCTGCCTATCTGTCTACTGGATCCGAAGCTCAAGGTTCAATCTACTCCTCAGGTACTTTCGTTTCTTTCTCTTTTTACGCCCATTTTATGGCGATTTTCAAGCATCCAATCTTTTTATTTAATGTAATCAATTAAGGATCTGAACGTGATCATGATTCACTTCACAATTGTGGATATCATAATCTTAATAATCTCTGATTCTTATTTATGATTTTTTGATATTGTTGCGCTTTTGGAAAAACAACATCATGCTCTTTTCCTATCCCTTTTTGTTTGTTTGTTTGTTTTGAATTTTGACCTCCTTTCCAGTTTCCTACATATGATTCATCATATTTGTTCTAGATTGACCTAGTAGTGATCTGTTTGTCTCTTCCTTAGTTTTGTTCTGGACCTTTAATAATTCTCAAATGCAGAAACACCTTTTCTGATCTGAGCTTTTGAAGTTCAACTGGATTTGTTCAATCTCGGTTCAATCTCAGTTCAACATGCAGAGAACAGAATCAGAGGGTTATTCTAGCCCTAAAAGCTCTACATCACTCCTGGCAAAGAATCTTCAGGGTAAAAAGCTGATTTTATTATTATAAAAAATTTCTTTAATCTTTGATCACTCTATCCTATTACATGTGGTGAACCATATTTGTTATATTTGTATATAGCAAACTATTTTGTCATAGTAGTGGTATATAGCCTTCAAAATTGTTTCATGTTCAACTATGTGTGTGAATGTTTTTTTTGTTCCCAAACATATTGATAGATGTGCTTCTTGGTCACAGCAATGGACCGGAGTGTTAAGGAAATGCTGAAGCTGATTGAAGAAGATGGCGATTCTTTCTCAAACAAGACTGATGTATATCAGCATAAGAGGCCAGAGTTGATAGCTCATATTGAGCAATTTAGCACCATGTATCGATCACTGGCTGAGCGTTATGATCTACTGACTGGAGACTTACCTAAGGATGTCTCGTCAGATCGGTTTCGGATTCTGGGATCTGAAATTTCTGACCAAGGCTCTCCACAATTTTTTACACCTGGCCCTTTGCAAAAGTCTGCTCATCAAGCTGTTGCCGTCAATTTGTCTCCCAGCTCTGGTGGTGGGAGTTCAGAACCTTCTTTGAAGGAAGGTAGTGAATCGTTCTCCTCAGACTCTGAGTCTGATTCTTTTAACTCCTCTATCAATAACTACTTGGAATCATCTGTGAATACTGATGGAAAGGAACAGAAGGTGCTTGACTTAGCCGCTGAGCTCCCAAGCATGAAGAACAGGCTTGACGAATTAGAGGAAGACAATGCTGACAGTATGCTGGTGGAAGCAAAACATGAGAGATACGATGAATTGCTTGTGATAGTTAGGCAATATGAAGAAGAATTGAGGGTTATAAAACTTAAGCACCAGCTTTCAGAAGAAGAGGTTGCTAGGTTGAAGAGTGAGCTTGAGAAAAATGAATCTATGGTTCTATGTGAGACAAATATGAGGGCTCAGCTTGAAGAGGCTCAGAGAACCGTCAAAGTGAGGGAGGATGATCTTGAAATTGAGAAGGGACATGGACTGCAGATGCAAGAGCAAATTGCTCAGTTGGAAACTCAAGTTTTGGACTCTAATGTCAAGATGGGACAGTTGATGGAGGAGATTGCGAAACTGAACCAGGAAGTTGAAAGTAAAGTTTCTGAAAGTACCCAGCACTTAAAATGTCAGCTTGATTTGGCTAGGGAGAACATAGCTATGCTAGAGGCTCAGCTTGATTCAGAGAAAGAGCGGGTTTTGGAGCTGCAGGAGAATATGGTGAAGTACCAGGCTGATGTATCAGATCGTGATTGTGAGGTCAAGGAATTAGAAGCTGCTTTGTGTGATGCACACGAGAAGTTTTCTATTGAGCAAGCACAGCTACAAGCAGAAATCTTTAGTCTTTTGGAAGAACATAAGCTGTTGGATACAAAGCTCAATGACTCGGAACTGCTCAGCAAATCATTAGAGGATAAAGTAAGGCAATGTGAAGTTGAGAAATTGGAGCTTAAAGTTTTGGCTGATGGGGTGGAGTTTGATTTGCGAGATGAGATCAGTGGCTTGAAGGTAGAACTTGTTGAGAGGGGCCAGCAAGTGGAATATCTAAATAAAACTTTTGATGGGTTAAAACTGAAATATGATATGCTTATGGCAGAGAAGGACCAGGCCAATGCTAAGATACATACACTCGTTGCAGAAGTTAGTGCTCAAGACAATCGGATCCAGCAAACGGAGGAGCATATTAGCCAGTTATGTATGGAAAATGTGGAAGTGGCTGCGGGTTCTGAAAATGCGAGGAAGCTGGCAGATGAACTGAGGTTGAAAGTAGAAGAGCTTGAGAGAGAGGTGGAGAGGCAGAAGATTGATATTGCAAATGGGGCTGAAGAGAAAAGGGAGGCAATAAGGCAGCTTTGTTTCTCTCTGGAGCACTACAGGAGTGGGTATCAAGAACTTCGCCAAGCATTTGTTGGGCACAAACGTCGTGCAATTATGGCTTCATAAGTTTCCCTAGTTCTAGTGCCGGTCTTTCTAGTAAGATTCTAGTCTCATTAATCTTTTCATTATTTGTTGTATCCGTTGATCTAGTGCTATATACTGTGAATCTGTTTTGAACCTTTCATTTACTGAAAAGTTGGCCTTCTGGTTAGCACTATATAGATATGATATATTGATATAGAGATGATTATTTGATGGTTTTGTCAGTTTTGATGTTATTATGCTTGTGGTGTTTCTGACAAATATTGAGTTTCTGATATAAGCTGTGATGAGAAAGCTAAGGTAACGTACGTATAATCTTGCTGTTGTAGAAAATAGAAAATAGAAATAGAGGAATATGAATTTATGCATCAAACAATGCTTCACTTTTGTACACATGCGTTGTGTGCAGTGCAGAATTTTGTGAGTGTTAGAGATTGGGTGAGTGTAATTTCTCATTTTCCGATAGAATTTGTTTACAGTGGTCCGTGAAATTAAGATTTAACAGGAAATTGAAGGTTAGCTATTTGAATTCCTGAGAGTTGACCTATAAAACTTGTATAAGCAAGAATAGTGACCTGTAGATATGACTTATCTAAGCTGGAGTGTTAGGGGTTGTTCTTCTGATGATCCCGAGTTCCCGACCAAGATAAAAAAATCTCGAGAAATTTGAGAGGAATCAAAGAGTTGATTTAATTCACACCGTTGCTTAATTTTCGATACAACTAGTTAAAATGTGAAATAATTCAATTTCAACCATTGTATTGTTCTAGAAGTTGAATATTTCAAATTTCAAATTATTAGGAAAGATTTGTTATTTGAAATGTTTTTATTTTTATTTTTTATAAGCAAGCGATACTTTTTATTCCTCCAACCTAAAGGTTAAAATAGAAGTACAAAAGAGGGGACTAATCCTATTCCACACACGAGATAGGATTAGAAACCCAATGATTAAAAGAAATCGAATTATAGATAGAAATATCTAAGCAAGGAGCTAAGATTAAAATGAAACAGTTGATGCGAATAATTGTATCTTCAATGCTCGGGAAATGATATAGAAAAACCAACAAGTTGTGAGCAAGCCAAATGAGGCACCACAGGATCATGCAAAGAGCCGCCCATAGTCTATTAATCCTCTTGGAGCAAAGAAGCCCAAGAAGATATAAAAAGAAAGACAACAATCAGTGGTCACAGCATGCAGTCCCCACCACAACATGATTCCATTCGCCAAGGGATTATTTGATGGGAGAGTGATTTGTCAAGAGCCTTTGAGGAGGCTCATTATGATCAGCCAGGTCCGAGGCGAAGGTAGGCAAATTTAAGATGGTTCCAGTCTGAGAAAGCCACGACCATTCTGATTCCTAGCTAGTCCATGCACTGATATATTGAAAACACCTTCGGTTTGAAAACCTCGGTTGCAATGGCCTCTGGAGCACTGTGTTAGATCTAGCGATCGCCCAGTCGACAATGATGTTGACTCCAATAACAGGGAACCATTCAAAACACGCCTAACCCTAGCCGCCTCTGCATATGACGCCAAAGACACAACCAAGCAATTGGATTTTTGGTATGGATGAGTAGTCTTGAATTATTTTTTATTTTTTCAACATTACTCCTAATTTCCTTCTTCTCCTTCAAATACAAATCCAATAGGAAGAGTGTCAACTAAAATAAAATCAGCCATCCCTCCAAAACAGAAACGAAAAGTCAAAATCGAGAATGGATTGATGTGTGAGAGGAAAAAATTAAAAAAAATATTCTGGGTGAAAGTGTGCCACACGTTGCAATACAATTTGGTCTAGTCACCTATTAAATCAACTACCATTCATTCTACGACTTAAAGTCTTCAATTGCAGATAATGTGGTCACAGTTTGAACCCACATTAATTAATAACACTACATTGATATCAAGTGGCATGTGAAAATTCATGCATTTGGTTCATTTTTGTGTTTTCAATAGCAATTTTTTCCTACAAAGGAGTAGCTAAAGTAAACAAAACATTTGTACGTACGTATACACTGCATGTATAGAATGGCATTAATGATTGGCATGTCAGAGGCAACGGTAGAGGTAGGTGTTGTTGTAATGACTATAGGTCCTCAAATTTAAGACCAATTGAACCCTACAAGTTTCAACAATTGATTATGACCGTCTTAATTGTTTAAAAGTCGTAATTCAAAATAAATTTATAAAAACACTTAAATAGTTGGGTTTTAAAAATTGTTGTTCTCATCTTTGGATCTAGCATCTCGATTGCGGATCTAACCGACTCTAATTTGTAATTCTCCACGACATGAGATAAAAGGAGAAAAGCTAGAGTCCAATTTAGTTAGTTGACTTTAAATTTGTGATATTTTTTTTTATTGCTGGTCAAGAGTTGACCACAAATCTTGCCTTTCCTCATTTATAATTTGTGTGTCTCTACTCTCTCCTAGTCCATTCATCTCTCTCTCTCTCTCTTATTTGTTTCCTACTACTAATTTGTGGTTTCAGTCACCAAGAACACTTCAAAAAAAGACAGAAAAGAGAGGTTGTTCATGTTTGAGTACTCTAGCTCCCATTTGGTGCTATAATTGTATTGATTCCAATACAGTTACCACTCACCAATCTCTGTTTGCTGATTCTAGACTTGGCTATGGCAACTGGAGCATCTCATGTTCGAGTCGTTCGATGTCCCAAATGTCCCAAGCTTCTTCTTGAAGTAGCCAACCTTCCTGTTTACAGCTGTGGCGGATGTGGTGCTCTTCTCCAAGGTAATTTTGGCCTTACCTTCAATGGATCCTTCTGTACATCTGGTTAATTTCTCATTGTTCATGATTCATCTTTTTGTATGCAGCTAAAACCCGGAAAAATGATGCCAAAATTGAAGAATCAGGCTTGCATGAGACTGATGTTGCTTTGCCAAATGAATTGAATCATGTTGTAGTAGATGGAGAACCTGTTGCTGGTGAAGCTTCTTCATCATCAACTGAGATTGTTCATAGTGAGAACAAAGAGCCATTGCCATCTGCAGGAGCACTATCAGAAGAAGAGGCCAAAAATGGGTCTGTTGATGCTCTGGCTCATGAAACTGTTTGCTGTCACAACATGGAACCTACAGGCACATTAGCATCTACAGAACATGGGAGTCCCAGATCTGAGCTCAGTGGAGTGTCTAGGGACATGTCGAAACCTCCTACAATCAGAGGCTCTCATGGTTATGAAGCTGGTAGTGTTTCTTCATGTGATGGACTTGAAGATGAGGTTTCTGAAGAAAAATTGAGAAGAGACAGATTTCTGGTGGATTCCATGAGGAGTGTTGATTCTGATATGCCAAATCAACCAAGAAACAAGAAGCTTCATGCCATGAAGGGAAAGGGTTGGGATCATGATGAGTTGTGGGAGCCCACAAGGCGCCGACATCCACCTAGAAACAAATTTCCTCCCAAGGTGCCTCAACATGGAAGTGGAAGCTTTCCAAGTCAAGTTCATGAAGATCTTGAGTACAAAGAAGAGGAAAAAATGAAGCTGTTGAGAATCATTTATGAACTGCAAGACCAACTTGACAAGTCTTGCAATTTGGAAGGAAAAGCAAATGGAAGGGGAGGTGTTACTGGCAAGGAAAAGAACAGCCCAACATGCTATAATCACAATGAGTTCAAGTATCCGGCGCATCCTGGAAAAATAAGGGTAGGAGCCAATTCAGGCCAACAATTCAAACATAGCCAGTGTTTGCACTGCCAGCCTCAAGAATGGCAATGCTCAGCACAATTTCCTCCACTTAGCCATAAAAAGGCACTATGTGGTATCCATCATGTTCACAATTGCTCCAATCCCTATAATACATGCACATCATGTCCTCAAAAGTGTATGGAACCAGAGCTTTACTCAAAGGGTCAGGAAACAAACCATGATGATGTGATGAGGAAGTATTCAAAGGGGAAGCAACTCGTGGCGAAACGACACTTCAGGCCAAAAGCAGGAGGAGCGCCTTTTGTAACTTGTTACCATTGCTCAAAGTTGCTGCAGCTCCCCGAAGATTTCCTCCTCTTCAAGAGGAGATACTACCGGCTAAAATGTGGAGCGTGCTCAACAATACTCAAGTATTCGGTTCAACGAAGAACTCATATCACCCCGTATTCACCGGAATCTGTGGACCCTCCACCACCAAGTGAAGTGGATGAGTACAGTGGTGTCATGACTAGGATGAGCACAGCATTATCTTCTCATGGCAGCAACTGTCCATGCGCTGATCCTGTGTCTGATGATTATGGACTTGCCTTTCGTAGAAGCTGCTCCACTGGAGGAGATCACGTCTCTCACACTCCATTACGTACTCTACAAGACAGTTCAGATGCCAGAAAGATGTATGCTAAAAAAGAGTTTCATAGAAGACAGTTTCAAAACAAGTATAAGGTTCCAGAGGAAACACACGGATCACCTTACTCAGAGATTGAGGTTGTGCAGCCAAGAAGTAGCTCTCCTCTGCATCGTCTCATGGGCTATTCTTCGCCAGGTGTAGTGATAAGAGGGACTGACTATCTACTGCAGACACAGGATCCTAATACAAGGAAAAGAAATATGGCATGAATTGAAAATAACATTGTAAACTATTGCACATTGGTATATGTTTCCTCATTCTTTTTGTTAAATGATGGGTACTCATTCTTCCATATTCCACACAGTTAGGTTAGACTTCAAGAGTTTTGATTTAGATGCAGTATGTACCTCTTTGAATTGTTCATTGTGTGTGTATATTGTAGTTGAAAGAGCATATTATATTGGAACTCTAGTTTACTTTCTATTCCATTCAGGCCTCGATAATGAAGAAAATTGACGTCCCATAGCATTCTACACAAGGTGCAGTATAGTTAATCACATTGACATGTTTCCAAAACAGAAGACAAGAGTATAATACCAGGGTTTTTTTTTTTCCCCTGAATAATAGTCTACATAGCATTCTATCTTTTCTGGTGTTTCTATAGGATGTGTAGGCTATATTTACAATATATATGGGGGCAAAGGCTGTTCATCAGAAGGGTATGCCTATATTTCAGGAAATCAGTTCATGACACCATCCCTATAGACGCGTCTTCGGTTTGAGACGATGGAGACCCTCTGATCCTGAAGCATGTTCATGTTGGGAGCAAGCAACCGGGTGTATCGGTCAAAATACAGAAGCTGCTTCAGGAGAAGTGCAAACTCCCGAGGAAATCGCAATCCATATGATTCACTAACCCGAACCTGTTAAGAAAACACAGCAAATAAACAGCTTATCAACTAGTTATCACAATCAAGAAGACACAGATAGTGCAACACTATTTCTGATAAGATTTTCCATGATGTTTCTCACAATCCACTATGCCGAGTTATCAGACATACGCAATTTTTATCTTAATCAATTCAGTTTTAGGACTGTCGCCTACGGCACAGAAGATGTACCATGACCAAGTTCCATATCTCATGCCCATGGTATTTCAGGTGACTTACATCAGCAGCAAATACTCTTATACACAGCTTCTGTTAATACTGCTCTATGATTCTAGATCTTACTTTATAGGTCAAATTCAAATAGAAAAGCTTACCACATCAAGAAAAAGTGCATTCATCTGCCTCTCATCAACAATGAGATTAGCAGAGACAGCAGTTGCATTTGTGGTTGTTCCCCTGGCTGTTGCAATAACTACTTCTGTATCTAAATCCTGCATTAAATCCAAAGAAAATGCTGATTTAAAATGTGACTGCACCAAATAATCAGGGGCCAACCATGTCTAACCCAGCAGCAGGAAAAAAAAAAAAAAACTCTGCACAGTCAATTTCATAAGGTTTATTTACTATCACTATACATAAACATGCAACATCTCCTATATTTCATCAAGAACATTCATTAACTAACTAGAACCTTACTTGAGTGGTCATATAACAATAGTTGATCAGATGGACTAACAGATACTACATTCCAAAACTTGCAAAAAGATGTCGAGTGAAGTTAAAAAGGGCTTACCTGTATTGATGCAAATATCTTCTCCAAGTCATTTGCAAAGGCCATAGCATCAACATCTTTGTTTGTAGCACCCATTTCAATCAAGGCTGATGCCATTGATTCATATTCTTCAGTTGCAATTGATGCCAGAAAGACTTCCATGGCAGCCCATGTTTTTGGGGATATGCGTCCAACAATTCCTGCACATTAAAAGTTATTTGGTTACATGAAAGGTGAATTTATATGTTGTAATCAATGGTGACATTCGGGAAAGCTTTGTTGAGTTACACATGGCAATTAAGTGATTAAAGCAAGGCAATGACTTGATTATTTGGTTACAAGTCAAAGAAATATGTATGATGGTTTTGTAAGGGCTGACATGACTTGACACAAGTCTCTTTCATAATATGGAGAGTATAGAAGCAGGTTAGATTTTGATATTATCAAACGAACAAGGACAATATATAATGATAAAGGCATACCAAAATCAAGAAATCCAATACGACCATCTCGTAACACCCACAAATTGCCTGCATGCACATCTGCATGGAAGGTTTCGCATGCAAGTAAACTACCAAACCTGCAGAAATATTAATAGAGGAAGAAAAAATTTAGGCTGAAAGAATCAGATGCCAGACCAACTGATTAACATAAATTTAAGAAGTATGTGGTTTGCAGATAAGATTGGGAGTCATACCAAACATTTAGAGCAGTTATGAGACTAGCTTCGGGACTGGAAACAAGTGAACTGATAGAGTCCAGGTCAGTAAGAGGAACTCCATACAGCCTCTCCATTGTTAGAACTCGCCGGGTGCTGCATTGCTGGTATACTTTTGGAGCTGTAGCCTGTCTTGTGAGCCCCATAGTTTCTAAATACGCCCTGAAGGACTCAATGTTTGCAGCCTCCTTGTAAAAGTCAACTTCTTCAAGCATTGACTCCCGTATGTCAGTGACGACACCAACCTACTGAATTGATGTACAGGTCAAAATGATAACTTCTACATATCATAATAATTACAATTAAAAGAAAAATAGCATTATTATCTGTGATGCATAGAAAAATGGTCTCTTTCCTTTCCTTTCCTGATAGTTATATGTGATATGTGAGGGGACCAAAAGGAATGTACATAATGACATCTTGTTGAAAACTGTCATACATACCATTAGGTTGGTGCACACCAAATACTGGAACTAACTATTTAATATTGCTTATTATGTAAAACTAATACATTTCATAAAACCAATACATCAAAAAGTATCAAACATATTTATCGTTGACTCAGAATAATCATTGAAGTCACTTGGTAGAAATTACCAATGATGAACGGCTGATTTCAGGATTCAAGAACTCCAAAATACGAGCAACAACATACACAAAATTCATATCTGCGACCAGTACATCCTCTATTCCAGGTTTCAAGACCTTTATCACTACATCTTCTCGGGAGCCTTTAAGCCTTGCACCATGAACCTAGACATGATATCTTACAGTTTTAATCAATAAGCACCAAAGAATCTTCTTTCTAAATGAAAATGAACATATACAATTCAGACCTGAGCAATTGACGCTGAGGCAAGTGGGGTGGGGTCAACATATTCATACACACTATCTATAGGCCTCCCCAATTCCTCACGCAAGATTCTTTGGATCACTTCAAAAGGAACAGGAGGAGCTCTGTCAAAACATTTCTGAAATTCCTCAACATACTCTGGAGGAAACAATGTTGGTGCAGATGCTATGAACTGCCAAGTATAAAAAAAAAAAAAAAAAAAAAAAAAAAAACCATGATTATTGGCATACGACCTTGCCCATAAAAGATGAATCATATAAAGAAAACTTAAAGTATGTATAATTATAATAATGGATGAAATCCTGGCCCAATTATATTAATTAAGCTGCAATTTATATAATTATAAAATTCTGGTATTTGCACAATATTATCATAAACCAAGACAATTTACACAATATTATCATAAACCAGCTTGAAAAAGAATGAATTAACACTAACCTGACCTAATTTGATATAGGTTGCTCCCATGCGTTCAAACAACCTCCTCAGGTAAAGGGGAGAAAGTAATCCAAGTTGTGGTTGAGTTGGTAACCCAGCAGATGAGTTCGTAGACTACAAATAGAAAAGAGGTCAATTATTCCGTTTCTTGCAGATAAAGATGATAAAGCTAATTGATAGGTTTAAATTATTCTTTGCTGCTGAGTTTGAAATTCTAGCAACTGTAGACAAGACTTCGCATAAAAAAGAGAGCAAAAAGGAGATGTTAAGCATAAGGAAATCGAATTAACCAGTGATGACGATCCATAATAACACAAGGCTAGGCACTCTCTCACCATTAGAACCTCCAAAGCAAAAAGACTATATGAACAGAGTTTAGTGCACAATGACATCAATGTAAATGTAGTCATCTTTCAGAACCATAGTGATCAGGTTCAAGTCCAGTATGATGATTCTGAACATTATATTAACTTAGAGCGCACGCGTAAATGCCTACACTACACACACAAAAAGTAGAACAGGAGAGAAGAGCCTCTTTTGAAATACCGTACCCTAGATGCATCGGCAAGCCACTCCCCACCAACCCCAATCACTGCTTGAATACCCTGAGCAAGTCTCAAGGCTCCGCGGGGACCCGTATTGATGGAAGTCTGGACAATATCCTCCACCAGTTTGGGCAACTTTCCGATACTATCTGCAAATTGCATAACACCATATTTACAAACACTAACAAACTCAAAACATCTATCCTCAGAAACAGCACCTACTTATACAAGACACTAACAAACAAAGCTAAATAATTTACAATAAAGAAGTAACGTATATAGCTTCTGAATCAAAATCATGGAATCAATATAAAAGCTTAAAAAATACGATAAATTACAAGTGAATTCAGTATAGAACCTTGGAGGCGGGAAGAGAAAAGATCTTGCTCGTTCTGAGTCTGAGACTGAGAAGAATATTGGGCAAAAAGGGTCAAACAGTTAAAGCGACGATGAAGCTTCAACCTCGAACCAACTGATAGACCATTCCTCCTCGTAGCCGTAACAGGAAACTGCGAAATTCAAATAAACCAATGCTTTAAATGAAACCATTTCTGATCAATAAAATTGAACACAGACAAAATCGAACAGTAATTAGAGATGGAATTTGAGACCTGAGAATGGTGGAA
>JAYMTE010001768.1:0-12504 GCA_036897545.1 Pelargonium fulgidum
TTTCTAGTCTTAATCTCCTATATAAAGGAGACCCCCTTGTACTAGTTATTATCAAATTATTTACAAGTTATTTACAAATTATTCACATCAATAAAACAAATTCAACACCTTCACGGTACAAGGTTTATTCATTATTCTCTACATTTTTACAATTACATTGCAATCGGTCAGAGTTCAACCACTAGAGATCTTACGCTAGAGGTGAATTCCAATGCGTGCGCACTGGTTTTCATTTAATGTGTGTTCTTTCTTACAGCCAGTTGTGGCCTCGAAATAGATAATTCTAGCACTGAGAATCGGTAGTGCTTGCACTAAACATTCACTCAACGCTGAATTTTCCCCAAATAACCCAGAACTGAAGAAGAGAAAGACGTAAATCTGAATCTACCGTAGGAAGATATCTACAAACGTTGTCACAACCAACTGGACAACAATTACGCATCAGGAACCTTTGTTCTTTCTTATTGAAGAGGAGTATCAGTTGCTATTACAATTTCCAATTCCATGTTGCTGAGCAGAGCATCAACTTCTTATGAATCTTATCAAATTTCTCTCATTTCCTCCATGACAAGCTTTCTTCTCAAAAGCAAGATTCTGAGACAACTCTTCCCTTTTCAACCATTATAAAATTAATGTATAGACCATTGCAAAGCAAATGCCAAAGAATAAAAATGAGAAATTGAGATGAGAAAGCTCGCCCCATTTTGAAATCTCTAAAAGGTAAAAATATTGCCAAGCCTGGGCAAACAAGCTAAAAGTTCCAACTTAATTTGCAACATATGTCTTAATTAAAATTATTATGCCACCTTCAAATAAAGTATATTATCAATTCTAACTAATATTGCATTGAAGAGAAAAGAAAGAAATTACAGTAGCATTTATGAACAGCTTATTCAGTTTTAAAGAAATAAAAAATAGTGGATATATATACTAAAAAACAAAAGTATTATATCAACCAAACTGACGTGAGATAGTAATCTTTTAGACAGCATATTTATCAAGACGATTTACCTTGTAAACAACATAATTGATAAGGCGTTCTGCCAATTTCCGACTCTCAGAAGGATATAACTCCACAAAGAATATAGTCTGCACAAGAAACAGAAAATCATATCAATCAAAATGATGTAAGTTACAAAAATTAGTAAGCCTTGAAATATATAAAAAAATTCATATCCCACACAAACTTCTGTCAAGAAAAATTTAAAGAAGAGCCAGGCTAAATCATCTCAGTTGAAATGCCCCTAATTTGCAAAGAGCTAGATCTTAGGAGATTGTCCAATTACTTCTAATTCCTTTTTTTGAAAGAGAGAGACTTAACTGAAAATGCTAGTTATCATTGACTTCTAAATAGTAACTATAGAACTGATCGATTGTTTAACTCTTTGAATCCTTCTACCATGATTAAAATATAGTATTTATGAAAGTAGTATCAACAGGACGTCCCCAAAAGTATACGAAGACTGTCAGGAACAATTTACCTAAAGCTTAAGAAACCATTTTCTAGGATAAATTAAATGACTAGTATCTACCGTGCATGAAAGTAGCAAGGCAACATAATTTAACTGAGCCTTGTGCCTACAGTGGTAAGAGTCTAATCTGCTTCTCCATTCATAAATTCTAACTATCTTTAATGGGTACACTTCGATGCCTGAACATTTAAAAATGAATACCTATAATCCAAAAAATACATTTTGTCAGAGCTTAAAGATGTACCAGAAAATAAAAACATTTTAATAACTCAACTAGCCCAACGGATAAGTAAATACAATAGGTACCCAGGTTTTCTGATTATTTTGAATATTACTTTGGACAAACATAATGTCAAGTATAGGATCCTTATAATATCTGTCTATAAAAATGGCATCTTCAAAACTCACCTTATTTTAGTTTAAATACAGGATAAAACTAATGCCCTAAAATTTTTACACCCACTTGAAAGCTAAAGTTAACATCATGTTTCTATTGCCTCTATATATGCTGTTTCTTAAAGGGTCAATGATAAGCCATCAAGTTTCTAGGTTCATATTGCAATAGCAAGCATTCAAAAGAAGCATTTCAACACTATCCTAGAGGGAAAGAAGTTTAGCTGCATTTCTTACAACATAGGGACGTTTTAGCAATAAAACTGAAGGGCTTAAATAAGCATTGATCTCTCTTCAAGAAACCAAAATAGGTAAACTAACACAGTATTAACTACATAGTTTGCAATTTCTGTCATTACACAATGGCATAAGGGTGCACTATGACACATATATTATACAATATAGGTTGTATAATAAATTTTCGAAGTAGACCCAACTTCATTGTGTAAGCACAATGAAAATAGTAGTAATCCCAAGTAAAAGACACAAGTACATCAACCTTGAGCCTGACTCCAGAATATCTTGTGAAACGTAAACCATGAAGCAATCCCAAAATACATAATTGTATCAAGGAATTTTCCAATATGCCAGCTGTTATATGTGATGCTTTCAGTAAATCAAATCAGCGCTAATATCACGAAAAGAGATTTACCTTTAGACTGAGAACGAGTAGAATAAATACATTGAACACAAAATTTGCCAGCAAACTGATTGTAGCATAAGAACCTAAAAGCAGCTCTATCGCACGGCTGGCATTCTCCGGGTGAATATAACTCTCATTAAGTAACCCATCTGTCTTTAGTCTCTCTAATGAAAACTCTGTCCAGAATTGCAGACCCACATAGCTTAGAACTGTACACCCTGCTGAGATGGCCACATACTTCATACCCATTTCCAATAAACTTTGACTTGTTACCGAACCCCAACTTCCAGGCTTTCATCAGAGCTGCATTAGGACGACTGTCTATCCAAAATGAACAAAATTTCGCCTAAAAGTGAGAAGTTGGAAGGTATAGACCGTGAGACAGTTTGACACTGTGCACTATCAGCACATTAATAGTGGCAACTTGCAAACAAAGAGAGGAACCTGCAAACAAATTCATAAACATAAATTATTAGCAAAATAAGATTAATTGGGTTCCTAAGAAAAACGACAAAATAAACAAACACAAGGCATCAATTCCTAAATTACTCTCAATTGGAGACTTGAGGAACAGGGGATTATACCTACAAACTTTTTATAACAAAAGCCGATTCAGATTAATTCGAAATTGCCCACTACCTTACCCATAAAATTCGAAAATGAAAATAAAAATTACTTTGACACCAGCATGATGATAGCGGAAAATCCTAAACTGATCTTGACTCGCAAAAAGAAGAAAAATTCAATGTGAGAAACCCTATTATCCAAATCAAAGCTAATAAATTGAAGGCGAAGAAGATGGTAACATAACCAAATAGATGAATTGGCCAAGCAGAAATTGTATTAATTTGGGCATAAATCAAACATTCTCAAAGCACATACAGCAAAATCATAGATGAACGTAAATTTGATGGACACGAAATTGATTAGAATCGAAACAAAAAACAAACCTAGTTCAATCTGAGGAGAAATTGAAATGTTGTCGGTGGGGTCTCGGCAACGTTTGTTCGCACGTAGCGAAAGAGGACTAGATCAGTTTTTGCGGGAAAGAGAAAGATGGTTGCTACGATAAAATATAATGATATATCCTCCAAGTTATTCTATTTATTTATTTATTTATTTATGTCCTTGAACTTTACAAAACATATATTTTGTATTTATCCTTGCTTGCCCATCTTCTTTAGAATCTCTCGGTCTCAAACTCTCAACCTCCTATAATCATTATAGAGGTTAGATAAGAATCTTCCTAATATATATAAAATTAAAAGTTGAGGTGTTTAGAGTTAGATCTGAATTGGAGAGGCCAAACCAGAGTTTGAGAGACCATATTTTTGGAGTTGACATAGTTTAGTGTAGTGTTGTGCTAATAAAAAAGATGGAACTGTTACGCATGAGAGAATTACAATTTTATAGAGAGAAAACTAAATGTGTTTTCTAGTTTGTGATAGTTTGGTAAATTGATGAAATGAGATTGTAAAAAATACATTATTTATTTGATAATTAATTTATTTTTATATTGTATTATGAGCTAAATGATTTATCATTTTAGTACAAAAAACTGTTATCTTATATTTATATTAATCAATCAATAATTATTTAATATTAATATCTAGGTCGCTTGAGTCTTAGATGTAGAAAGATGATAAATAAACAATTCGGACAAAAAGGAAATATAAAGTAAGTGTACAAATGACGGACAGTTTGCAATGTAAAATAAATTAAAATAAATTCAAAAGTTAAAAAATATAAGAATTAAATTTCAGATCCGCGACATTTTATTGTTGACGTGAAGATAAATAACCAGCTACATAAGGTAGTTTAAACCAAATTGAAAAATATAAATGTGCCAAATCCAAAATCCAAAAAAGTTTAATTTTTTTTTTTAAAAAAAAAAACTTATAATTTTGAACTGCGGGTGTGGATTCAGTCTCCTTCTTCCCCTGTGATCCGAGCCACCTCATCTTCCTACAAAACCCAAAGTAGCGAAGAATTTCATATATTAAATTCACAAACCCTAATTTCAGCCCCAAATCCAATCACTCGATTAGAAAACCCCATAAACTATCTAGAAGGTTCAGAGGGCGATTGAGCACATCAATGGGGATTATAAGGAGCAGCTTCTCTTTCTTAGCAGGGACGATCTGTGGGATATACATTGCCCAAAACTATGCCGTTCCGAACGTCAAGAAACTGGGCAACACAGCCCTCTTCATGGCCAAGCTACTCGAAGAGAAGTACCGCAAACCTAAGATCAGAGACGACGATTGACTCATCGATCAACGACCCAACGACTTCGTTTCCGGACAAGGTTCTCACTTTTTTTCCCTAAACAAAAAAAAAAAATGCAGTAATTGAGATTTCGATATGACTGTATATTTTTGTTATAGAAATTGGGAACAGAAGCAATCAATATTCTGATATTGGTCTTGGCTAGTGCATTTACGCTTCATTACATGAAGAACTAATGAATTTACAATTAAGTTCTTATTAATTGCATTTTATCTGGTTTTGATGTTCATTTTGATGAAGATCAATGTGATTTTTTTGGGTTATGTTGTGTTTTTGTTACTCATAATGTATGGATAATGATACTAACCTATTTGTTCGCCTATTCAGTTGAGACACATGAGGGTTTGTTCACTAAAAAAGATTGAGCTTGGCATGAATGTAGGCATGCTGATATTGTCTGAGAATAATGTTTGTTCACTTTAGCCAATTGCATAATCCATTTCAATGCATTCACAGGTTCTAAATTGATGTATTTTAAAGACACCAATGGGTCTGTTCTTGCAGTTTCTTGTTGTGTGCATATGGGAACCAATTTGTTGAACCCTCCCCATGGAGTTTTCATAAACAATGGTACAAAAAGGTGACTCCCCAAAAGTTGAGACTGTGGTTACCATTTTTAAGATGTTGCTATGAAGAAGTATTTTCAGAAGTTTGGAAGACAGAATTGGTAGCATTTGTTTGATTTATTGTTTTCACGTGAGCGTGGTGCTACTAGGTCTACTGTGAATTTTGAATGACTTCATTTTTGCATGCCATAGAAGATGCCTACCTGTGAGAATTAGTGCAGAAATTAGCATTGGTTGTAGCTTCTAGTCCGGTGTGTTCCGTGTTTTGGGAGTATTATGTTTCTGTTTTAAAATGTTAATTGACTGTGAGGGTTGGTTGGTAGCCTTGGAGTCCATTATCGCTTGTGGTGAATTTGTTTATGCTCCTCCCAGTTTCATTTTTGTTTTTCAGTCAATAGGATTTTCAACAATTGCCTCATCCTTGTGATGAGAAAGTAGGCAAGAATAGAATTATTCCTATGGACCTTTCAGCTTTGAGGCCTCTGCTCACTTTCATTTGCAAAACTTCTCAATAAGGCAGTAATTGACAGCATGGTTATAAAAAAGATTGCTTGTCTGAACACCATCCTTTAATGGTTGTCTTGCAACTCAGCTAGATGGATAGAAGGCCTAGGAAGGGATTTCAACTAAGGGTAGATCTTAGCGGACCATTTGCAGTTTCTGTCCACTGGAAGATGAATCGTGCTTTGCACTAGCTATTCTTTTATTTTTTTCTTCTACTATTTGCTATTTGCATGCTGTGTTTCTGTCTTCTTCATTACCTGTAGTTATGTGTTTCGCATTGTCATTTGTGATCTGTTGGTGGTACCAACAGCAACACAATGGTTTCACAATTCAACAGATGGAGTCCAGAGATGGACTGTTTCTTTTTCTATATCAGCTTCTGTTTGATGAATATTCTTTCTCCTAACTCCCACTCTCGCCCAAAGAAACAAACCATGCTTTAATGTATTAATCTCTCGGCCTGAAAATAAATGTTCATTTTTGTGTGTGAAGTTGCATTTTCTCATATAAGACCCCATGCACTCTTTATGTATCAAACAAAATGGGTTGTATTTAAGCTATCTTATAGATCTTGGTGGTAATTTGTACACAAGAAATAACTGAAACACAAAAGTACAAAAGTAGACACATTTTAAATGTTATTTTTAGATAAAATACACTCATTTTGTAGGAAAGTAATATTTATGTGCTTAGCATTAATGTAAAAATGTTGTGAGGAGGGAAAACAGAAGATGCAGTGTTCTTTATTTGCAGCAAATTACACAATTGAACTTCTCAATAAATGGAAAATTACATGTACAATTAGAAAGTGGCCAACTTGGACAGCCTTTATAAAATACCTAGTAAAACCATGAGCAAAAGTTTTTACATAATCAACTCTTTCAAAATCACAAAAATACAAAAAATAAAAATAAAAAAATCATGGAATGGACATCATTTACTGTCTATTAGATAACAATATATAGAAGAAAACAGTATACTGATTGAGTAATCAACCTCAAGTAGGCGTAAAGGCATATTTAGCCATGTAATGACCTTTAACTATACTATTAAACAATATTAATCAGAGTTCTTGTTCTCTATTGGATGCTGCTGATGCAGAATCTTGGTATGAATGGCATTAAGTTTGTGGTTCACAATCACACTATTAAAAAATAAAAAATTGAGGTCACACTCTTTGTAATCTATTGGTTCAGGTGCTATGCAACATTGATTTCCATTTTATGTCACTAGTAACTGATAAGGAGCCAGACAGGGAAAGATGATAATACTATTTTAAACTTGTGGTTCACAATTCCAATATTAGAAAGTAGAATTTGCTTTCTTTGGTTCACTTGTTGCATCATGTATCTTGCCATTTTTACCTAACATCATAACAACAACAAATCATCACATGACTGTCCATAACCTAATTAGTAGTTGCATTGTCACTGTCCATGACTCAAATTCAGCTACATTAATGCTCTGTTGGTGTCATAAAAAGCACTTGAAATGTGATCTAATGCCATTGGTTTTGCCTAATTAGACTAAACAAAATTATTAGATGGAGACTTTCAAGTTAGACTAAAAAGGCTGTTCTTGGCTTCTAGCCTTCTTCGAGTGAAAAAATGGATCCAAAACTAGTTTCTGATAGTATTTTGATTAAACCATCCTTGAGGATGCTGCTATAATAAATCGTAGTACAAAAAATTTACAGCTGGGTTCAAATGAATACAACACTCACCCCTTCCTATCTTTCTCCTCAACATGTGTTTCAAATTAGAACCATGGAGGAGAAGGAGAAGGAGAAGGTTTGGAAGAAAGTCTGCTCTTTCACTAGCTCTACTGATACACTTTAACTGTGACTACAACACAAATAAACATACATATATGTATCAAAATCACACTTCTTCTATTGCCCCTCCTTGTGGCCTTAACTCACTGATTTTTGCAGCTACCTCAGCCATGACAAGCCTGGTCAGAAGCAGACCAGCAACTAGAGCTGCCCCCATCAGCATTGTGAAGACTGCACTCCAGCTTGTCGCTGAAATGTAACCTGTCAATAGGGGTCCAATGGCGGCTCCTACGGATCCAGTTCCATCTATAATTGCAGTTACTGTTGCCAGTGCTCGTGAGTTACCTTTCAGCGAGCTGTGTGTTCCTAGGTCAGCTGAAACTGCTGTTGTGATGAGAGCATAAGGCCCGTTCACAAACATGCCGGTGATAAACATAAGGATGACATTTACGGTCATGGAGACATGTCCATAGCTCCGGTACAAGAATAGAGCAGGGATGGCACAGTACATAAAACTTGCTGCTGTCATGGCTCTCGCATTTAGCCGATCAGAGATATGCCCTGCCAGGATCCCTCCAAGCACACCTCCAACATCAAACATTGTAGACAAGTTCCCAGCTGTTTCACTCGATAGATACTTTCCTGCAATGGCTGTAAGATGATGAAAATAAGTGAGAAGTGAACTCATATATACATAGATGTTACTGTGTGAAGCAACAACTAAAGTCATATGAAGCAAAATCAAAGGCTGATAAGTACCTGTGTGGCTAATGTAGAAGGGAAGCCAGTAGAGAAATGTGTAAGCGACCAACTTAGAGAAGAAGAGGCAGAGAGCAAAAGGAGCAACGCCGGGAATTTTCCATGCTTCTATGAATCCCACAGCTTTATCCTTAATTTCTATGTCTGAACTCAACAAAGGTTCTGTGATTCCCTCTCCATTTTTCTTTGGACTTTCCCACTCATCTTCTTCTCTTGCCCCAACAGACTTGGGATCAACAGCCAATAAGAGGAAGACCATCAAACCCATAAAAGCAATCATAAGACCAGGCACAACAAAAGACCAACCCCATCCATAGCTCAACATAGCAGAGGCAATCAAAGAACCTGAAATGTTCCCAACCGAAGTATGGGCATTCCATATTCCCATAATTAGGCCTCTCTTCTTTTTCCCAAACCAGTTACCGACCACTGCGACTACTGAAGGCCATCCAGTAGATTGGAACAAACCAGCAACCATTTGCATTACCAAGAAATAGTAAAAACTATGGATATTTGTCCAGTATCCAATACCGAACAACGAAGTGAATATACCAGTTCCAACCATTCCTACTGTAAGAAATATCCTTAAATTCAACCTATCACCCAAATGTCCGGAGATAAACATTCCAATTGCATAAACTGCGAGGAAAGCTACGTCAATTTCACCAAGCAAAGACGTCCCATCTAAACCATCAAATGGAGCCCAACCATCTCCAAGTACCCATGAAAATTTTCTCCTCCTCCATGGCACTAATTTCAGTTCTTCATCTGCTGATTGGGGATCAAGGGCACTCTTGACGATGCTTGTGGTTTTACGAGCAGCATGGTAGGTTGCATATCCAAAAAATGTGACAAGCAAGACAATGCTTTGGTAAGTTTTGTATGAAAGGGGACCTCTGTTTATGTACTCCAAAAATCGAATTCCAAGGGGCTTTTTAGCGATTCTCTCTGGAGCTGGTTCCAGTAATGAACCCATGTATTGATCCTGATTCTTGGAAAGAGGCAAATTAGGAGGCAGTGAATTTGCTCCTTCTTGTAGCCTAAAATCTGTAACAAAAGCAGACAAAAGAACCGCAGATGAGTGCTAATATTCCAAATTCAAGCAAAACTTATATCAGACAATAAATTCAATTACAACAATAATTAAAACTGATGATGAATTACTACCTCAAACTTCCATTTTGAAATTTCTGGCCTCCTATAAGTATTGTAAATATTCTGACAATTTCCCATTTCTCAAAAGCACATGAACCCAACAAATATTTCCTGAATCTTGTAATGAAATTGATGGGCTCCAACACTCAGGACAATTCAATCAAAACACTAACTCCATCACTGCCCAAAGGTTTACTGACTAAATTATGTACCAAGTTTTACCCGGAACAATCCCATATATAGATAAACCCACTACTTACCGGTCAGATTAAACAAAAACTAGCAAACAACCAAAAACTTAGAATATCCAAATACTTCCACGAATAAGTACCAAAGATAACAAGGCCACCAAAATCTAGACGAAAAGCAGTTGCAATGAATGATTTTATTTTTATTTTTTTACGAGTATATTGACACATAAACTGAAGTTTGAACACAGATACCCATTTAAAACATTCTTCAAAGAATCTAAATTTCCTCGTAAAATCCAATGTTCCCATCCCACAGAAGCATTTGAAAGTTGCATAAATTCAGCAAACATAAAAGTGAAAACGAGTTGGAGTTGAAGAGATTTCCAGGAGGAAGGAAAAAAAAGCTAAATACCCATAAGAGATACATACCTCTCGACGAACTAAGCTCACTGGGTTACTTCAATTTCTTGATTTCTCTCTCTGACTCTCTGTGTTCTGTTTTCGCTTTCTCTTCTTAACGAACGTTTGGTTTGAACTTTGAAGTGTTGATGGAGAAGCAGGGGAGGGGGGGTTCTTATTAGCACACGCATATGCTGTTTAAGTTATTGAAATACCCGTCATGCCCTTCCCTGCTTGACCATTTTTGGCGAGCTCTTGGATACTTCGCCTCTCTTAATTTACGAAACTGCCACCAAGCCACTTGTGGACTAAAAAGCCCCTTACTTTTCTTGCTGATTTGGGTGATTTCTTGTTTTGTTTGTAGCATTTTGGTCTTTGTGATTGTGTGTATAAGCTACTGCATTACTCTAACTTTCCGTGGAGATCTTTTTATTGTTAAATTTATATAAGTTAAAAAAATAAACGTGATAAAAAAATAAATGTGACCTTGCTTCTTTAATTAAATCAAGGAGCAAAACATTTATTGAGGAATATAATAAGTGTAAATTCAGTATGAAAGTCTTTGCAATTTATCAAGCAGGACCACAAAAAATTTATGAACAGCACGTAGAAAATATTTATAATTCTTCTAGTTAAAACTTGAGACTCAAATCATTTTGTGTATATAAATAATTATATTCAAAAGTAATATCATAGCAGATTTTACTAAAAGACTCATTTCTTATTTCATTATCTAAGTCTATTATTCACGTGAGACCCAAATTTGTTCTCTATAATTCAATTTGTACAGGATGAGAAGTGTTAAAAAATAAACTCAGTTTATGTTCACATATCCACGTGCATGTTCCGGCATAAATCCATCTATTTTATCTAGTAATCATGAAATTAATAAAAATCTCATGTGTATAAAATAAAAATATTTCACGTAACAGTACAGTACATCAATTTTCTACAAAATTGATTTTTTAACACTAAAAATACAAATTATTATGTGTAACCCACTAATAAATTTAATAAACATGTTCAAATCCAAAGTAGCATCTAAATTTATTTGGCTAAACAACTAATTTTTATCCTAGTTAGACAATTACAATGAAATTTCAGTGCTTGACCTTGAAAGTCTAAAAATGTTGAATTAAGTTGCAAAAGAGGACTTTGATGAGATGTGGTGGAGATGAAAGTTGTCGACCGATTGTGTTTATATAAAGGCCAACATCGACCAATCATGTAATTAGTATCCAAAGAATAAAAGAAAATGCATCAACCATTTGGAAATGAACAAGATTGTGAATCGACATCATCATATCATTTCACTAAGATATTTCAGTGGGTTAAATCAACTAGATTAATATATCCGTACATTTTTTAAAATATTAATTTTATTAAGATTAATAGTAACTTACATATTCAATTACTAATAGATCTAATATAGAATCAAATATTACAGTAACTTGATTTGCAAATTTCAAATGTTCATACGAACGCCCAACTGTCACATAGTTTATTAAAATACTGACTGCAAATGTAATAGTGAAACAAACAGACTCGCTCTTGTTCTCTTCATCTTCTGAAGCGCAACAGTACTTTCAAGTAAAACACTCATATTCGTGATGAAAAAAATAACTTACAACAATAACATAGAAGACAAACTTTCAATAATAAAAGACAAATCAAACTTAAGACTAACAAAGTTACTAAAAACAGTTCAAAACAGAAAAATATGAAAAAAGTCATTTTACTCGTAGTAAACTATCTATTATTACAATTAGCAAATAATGAATGTAGAGATAATAACGCGGCGTCTGAAAGCAAAACGAATACGGTGAGTCAATAGTGATAATGAATCCAATGAAAGAATAAGTCTAATCAAGTTAAATTTGTGTTTATTATTCAATAAGTAATGATGCATGAAATAAAAAAAGCAAACCACCGCCGAAAAAAAATCGGTGATGGTTTAAGGAAATTTTTTAGACAAAGCATTAGAGAATGCGGTTAGAATTTTGAGACAATTTTTTTTTTTTAAGGTTTCTTAACTCTAGTTTACATCTGGTTAGTTATTTTTAATCTCAAATGTGTGACAATTTGTTTTAATAATCAGTACTTAAATATGATAATCAATATAGATAGAGCATGACCCACGACTAATCTTTCACCTAATAAATTAAATATACAGTAATGCATGCAATCATCTCACGAACAATTGTACAATACAACCCTATCAATATAATACTTTTAATTTCATCTTTACTAGTTGGATTGAAAACAACACCACTTCCAATTTTCACGTTGGCAAACTTGTGGTGGCAAACAGAGGCGAATCCAGAGAATTTAGACCGTGGGGCACGATGGGATAATATTT
>JAYMTE010001769.1:0-12502 GCA_036897545.1 Pelargonium fulgidum
GATGTGTAAGAGCTTTTGACTTTTGAGTAGTGTTACCAAACAAGCCCTTAGTTTAGCTGAGGCCAATGGGCCTTACAGAAACTGGAAGGTTCAAAAAGTAAATAATCGAAGCCCATATCCAAACCCAAGCATTAGACAGATAAATAAGTGGCATTTGGCGGGGAAACGGATCGAGGCCATCTGATCTGATCTGATAGATCGATTCTTGATCATTGATTGGACGTGAACGGTGATGTTCGTTTTCATCTTCTTTCTCTTCCTCTGAAAGAGAGAAGAAAAAGAACCATCTCTTTTCCATCAAAGAAAGCAAGCAAGCAAGCGAAGCAATCAATCGGAAAATTCGTGATCGAAGCGCAGAAAATAGAATGGATAGTGAAAGCATCAAGAAGTCGGGAATGTGGGAGAGTTTCATGAAGAACCATCAGAGTTCCTTGAAATCCTTATTCAACCGTCACCGCAGCAGGTTTTCGGCCAAGGACGACGATTTCGACTCTTCCAGGCCCATTCCCCAGCTCTCTCCTATCGCCAATTCCGTCGTCTCTCGCTGTTCCAAGTTATTTCTCCCTCTCTCTCGCGATTTATTCTCAGATTTCTCATTTTGCATGTTTTCATCATTGAATGATCCGATTTAATGATGCTGTTCTTATTGTTTTCGTTAATTTGTTCATATATATGATTGCTTAATTCATTTCATTCTGCAATGTTGCGTGATGTTTGGGTAGGGTTCTTGCTGATTCTTTAACATTATTTAACCATGTCAAGCAAAGCTTTGTGTTGATCATTTCATTGCGAATCTGTTCTTTGAATAACTGTTTCAATCCATTAAATAACATCTGCATTATAATTAATTGAGCTTATCCTGAATAATTAAGTCATTGTGCTTATTTTAAATGTTTGGCCCTCAAGTCTGTTTCCATGGTATGATTTTTAGATTACCCGGCCATTTATGTGCTTTCAATGTAAGATATGCATTATATCAACCTCTCAGGACTCATGACACAATACATTGGCTTTTGATTAATTTGGAATGTAATTAGAAGATTTTCTTGAAATTAATTGTTTATTTTGTTTCCGGGATTTCCATCAATTCATTTCAAGAACTGGCTTTTGAATTGCATTCATCATATCTTTAGCACTGCCATTCAAATATCTGATGGATGAAAGAAAGAGTTCACTAACAATCTTTACTCTGATCCTACTTATTTGCACTCTCTGCTAGACTTTATATATTTATTTATTTTAAATGGCCAAATGGGCTCAGCTACACAATAGGGGTAACTCTCCCCTTTTCCCGAAATCCCTCCCCACCCCACCCAATGAGATTTGAACCCGCGACCTCTCATGTAGAAGCGTGTGTCTTGAACCATTGAGCCATACCCTAGAGGACCTGCTAGATTTTGGTCACTACCTTTTTCTCTACAATACAAGTAGGTGCTTCGCTACAGTATATGTAGGAGTAAAAATCCCTTGTTTGTAATTCTGACCACCAGGCACATTGTGTTACTCTTGTCGGGACATCTAATCCAGTATCCTGCTCAGGCAAAAGAACCCTGCTTTCATGAAACTGCTCCTTTATTCTCCTTGTTTTGTTTGTTGATATGCCCTTGTACTGTAAAAAGATCCCTTGCCTATTTTGTTTCATGATTGACTCTTCTATGTCCGACTAGATTTTTCAAAATTTCATCGAACTTACTTCATCCTCAGTCCTCATCTTAAAATTTTGACTCAATTGAAGCTTTTGTTCAGTTTGTACTATCTCAAGGCTCCAAGACATAGGGGACTTACCTACATTCCTTTTTTTTTTTCCTTCTCCAATTGCACCCAAGTAACTTCCTATTCAAGGTTTGTCTTCCATTGATGTTTGTTATGTTAACTTGCTGAAATCCTACATCAATGTCCGTCTTTGAGCTTCCTAGGAGCAGCTTAGTTAAACAGAGTTAATTTGAGATCCCACTGTTAAATCAGTTGAGAAGCGATGTTCCTGTAACTAATATTTATTTGTTAAAACCCAGCAGCCACCAGAATTATCTACTTTGGGTGTAATTCCTTGGTTTTAAATATCTTATGCACTTGCAGGATCCTTAAAGTATCCACTGGAGAGTTACAACATCGTTTTGATGCAGATCTACCCGAGAGTGTTAAGCAACTTCTGACCTATGCCAGGAATTTCTTAGAATTTTGCTCGTACCAAGCTCTCCATTCGGTGAGTAGGGAGCCAGATTATTTGAGTGACAAGGAGTTCCGCCGTTTGACTTTCGACATGATGCTTGCATGGGAGGCTCCCAGTGTTGAAACTGAACCAATAGATAAAGTGAGATAGCTCATTGTTGTTATCTATTGATATTTGTAAGACGTATTGAAGTTACTTATTTTGGATATTTTTATTTTCACTCAATTTTTGTTAGAGTTGTAATTGTTGTACTTAACCTTTTTTCTTAGCCTTTCTGGGGCTTGACAATGCTCTGTGAACTTTCCTTTAACTGTAGGAAGCTACTTCTTGCAGTAACCAAGAAATGGAGGATGATGATGGCTGGTCATTGTTTTATTCAAATTCTACTAATATGGCTATGCAGGTCCTCTTTTTGTTTCCATTTCTCTGAGTTCTTTAAATGGTTAAATTTTCAAATAATAGACTGATCGTTGATTACATTCTCTGGCTTAATTTTAGGCCTAGGATTGGTATGTTCTTAGCATTCAGTCACTTTAGCCGTGTTATTAAAGGAATTTCCTCCTCTCTTTTCTCTCTCTCCATCAGGTTGATGACAAGCAAACTGTTGGGCTTGAGGCTTTTGCAAGAATAGCTCCTGTCTGTGTTGTTATTGCGGATGTAATAACTGTCCGCAATCTTTTTGATGCACTCACCGGTTCTTCAGGCTATCGACTTCATTTTCTCATCTATGACAAATACCTTCGAAGCCTTGACAAGTAAGACCTTCTTACTTGATCTGTATCAGTTGTGTAAATTTGAATTCTGCTTGTTAGTTAATCTGTTACCTGAGTTTTGCTGGATTTTAGTGAGAAATATGGCTATAAGATATCCAGATGCCGTGTCCTCTTTCTTAATCTAGAAATTATTTTCTAGATAATTTTACTTTCTTAAGAACCATTTGAATACATATGTACGTTTTGGCATTCTCTCTTATTGCAGGGTTCTCAAGGCAGCCAGAAATGTATCAGGACCTTCAATTTCCAGCCTTCCACTTGTCGAAGGAGAGATAATTCTTGATAGTGATGGTACAGTTCCCACTCAACCAGTTCTGCAACATATTGGAATCTCGGCATGGCCTGGTGAGTCAATTTATTGCCATAAGAGTAAAAATAAACATTGAAATTGGAAATGATCTGGATGCCATCTTGATTTTAGTACCACGAGCCTTAGATCTAGTTTGAGTTGCACGTACATGACTTTGATTGCACAACTTAGTGACGGCTGATTGAATTATTAACTTATTGTGAAAATTATGCATTTCAGTTAGTTTTATATAGACAATATTTGATTTCATCAAATTCCTGTTCTTGTAGGGCGGTTGACACTGACCAATTTTGCTCTGTACTTTGAATCGGGAGTTGGTTTATTTGACAAAGCTGTCATTTATGACCTGGCGATGGACTTGAAACAGGTCGTAAAACCTGAACTAACTGGACCACTGGGTGCTCGTCTCTTTGATAAAGCTGTGATGTACAAATCAACATCAGTGTATGTATTCTGATAATTGTATAATATATTAGTTGCTTAGAATTTTCTATGAACTTATTTTTAACTTCGGGTCATTTATCTTTTGTTGATAATATTTCAGGGCAGAGCCTATTTACTTGGAGTTTCCAGAATTTAAAGGCAATTCTCGTCGGGACTATTGGTTAGATATAACTCTTGAGATCCTACGTGTGCACAAGTTTATTAGGAAGTACAACCTCCAAGATACTCAGAAATTAGAAGTACTTGCAAGGGCTACTCTTGGAATCTTTCGGTACCGTGCTGTTAGAGAAGGTTTCAATATCTTCTCTACGAACTACAAAACTTTACTTGCTTTTAACTTGGCTGAAAGTCTTCCAAAGGGTGATTTGATTTTGGAAACATTGTATAGCCGATTGGCACTTTTGAATGGCAGCTCTTCCCAGCGTGAAGTTGCAGGGAGTGCCTATTCAAAGCGGCTGACTACACTGTCCCCAATTTCACTTCTTACACTTGGTAATTTTGGAATTCTGTTGCAAAGAGATGTCAATATGGACAGTGAACCAGTATTAGTTGGAGATGTTTGTGTTGGTGAGACAAATCCCTTAGAACAGGTCGTGAAACAGTCAATATCAGATACTGGGAGGGCTGAAGCTGCACAAGCAACTGTGGACCAAGTGAAAGTGGAAGGAATTGATACAAATATTGCAGTAATGAAGGTTGGTTATGATAGTTTCATGTTTGGTTTTGTTTCTTCGGCTAGAATAACTCTTGGTTTAATATGCTAAAGTAAGAGGTTACAAACTTGATTGCTAATATATTCTCCGCAACACAAAAAAATTCTATTATGCTACCTATTTTGTTGGGAGAGTGAAGTGGAGAGTGAAGTAAACCTCCCAATACTACTTTACATAGCCTGATTCTGATTTATTGATGAGGTCTTGAAGCCGGTAAGCCTTTCATTTCTTTCTCCCATCCTCGAAACTGAAAAGCAATCAGATTTGACATTAAGTCATGGTTGTGCATTTTGATAGTAAGCTACAGCTTGTGTGGTTGTTTTATTTTATTGATTATCTTATTATTTTTCTAGGGAGTTATGAAAAAGAAATATTATTCACATAATTTAATGTAATAGGCTTTATCATTCCCTCTGTTCTCTAGGATTTTATATTGTGGATTTGAAGTACTTAGTTTTGAGGTTACTTGATTGAATGTTTTTCTATTTTATTTTTTACTAGTGGATAGTATGTTTATATGTTTGATTTGTGTTTTCTTCTTTGTAGGAACTAATGTTCCCAGTCATTGTGTCGTTTAACCGTTTTCAACATTTAGCCTCGTGGGAAGACCCTTACAAATCTGCAGTGTTTCTAGTGTTGACCTGCTATTTGATTATTTCGTAAGTTATCTATGATTTGAATTTGCATTGTACTTGACAGAAAGTTTGTTTTGCATGCTCTCCAATTATATCCCTAGAAAGAATCTATATGTATGACATGTATGATAGGACTTATCAGACACATGTCATATATTAGACCAGTCATTGGGTATAGCTCGAATCACCAGTTCAAGTGTCCGGTCATTGAATGAACTCTCCTAACTACTTATTTATGATGAAAATCTTTTAAGACATGGTTCTTTCGTTAAATATTGCGGAAAGATACTGCAAGGACTTTTGCTTTAGTGGCTCAGGAATCAGGATGCACTTGTTTTAATATGTATGCCAACTATTCCCTACCTGTGCCACCTTGTTTGAAAGAAATAACTGATTGCAAATGCCTCAACTCTCAAACTCAAAGTATGTCTGGCCATGTATCCTGATATAACTATAAACTCAGGAATAAATTCTAAAAGGGATTGTTCTATAGAATTCTTTCACGTACTCTCTTTGGTGGGGTTCAATTAGTAAAGGATCTGCCTAGTGATTTTCTTGGGGCTGTAATAGAAGAAAATAAAATAAAAAGGTTGTATAAGAAAAATTGGAAAGTAATTTGTTGAAGGAAAGGATTTGTTGGGTTAAGGGAGAAGTTAAGGGGACAGATTTTAGAAATAAACATTTTCCTACCTATTGATGATGGGCACTGCATAACCTTCATTTTCATGGCTTTCCTTCAGTATTTGACCCATGTATATGTTATTGAAATTTCTGTATAGTTCTTTTGGTTTCTCCTGATCTTAGTTTTGTACTTTGACTGCATGAAACATTGAGGTAATGAAATTTCTGTTAGATTCTTTTTTTCGTGGAACTACTTTGTGTTCTTGAATAACTTGATTTCGTAACTGTTACTCTATTAGCACCCTCCCTTTTTGTTTACACACACATATCATGTTATCTTTGCTTTCAATCTCCTCCAAAGAACCTTTTTTTTTTCCTGGACAAAGGAAGCTGTGTAAGGAAGCTGTTACTTATGTTGTACAGGGGGTGGATCAGGTACATATTGCCTTCAATTTTTGCACTCTTTGCAGTTATCATGCTTTGGCGCAGGCATGTTAACCAAGGGAGACCGTTAGAAGCCTTCAGAATAACACCTCCACCCAATAGAAATGCTGTAGAGCAGCTGCTGACATTGCAAGAAGCCATCAGTCATGCTGAATCTCTCATTCAATCGGGAAATATTGTTCTCCTGAAGATAAGAGCTCTCTTATTCGCTGTTACCCCCCAGGTATGTGTTCAAGTCACACTCACACAAATATTCCATCATCATCTTTTTTCTGTTAGAAGTAACCTGTATTTTTTGCTCCTGGTTTATCATCAAAAGACTCAATGTTCTGAATTTTAATGGCAAAAAAGTCTTAGATATTGTTAAATTTTACTGCTTCCTGCGTTCACTCTGGCCTCTGCTATAATTTGAGAAGATTTTTACAAGTTTCATGGATGCCGGAGCTTCTAGTAATCTAGTTGTACCTTCACCTTTGTATATGAGTTTTCTGCTGCTTTGGTATATTGCTGGAAGGATGCAGATGTAATTTCCTTGCTCTTGATGCATATCACTTATCATGAAACTAGATCTTTTAAGTGAAGAAAGTTAATAAATAAGTGAATATAAGCCTTGTATTAACTGCGAATTGGAGATTCAAATTGTGCCATTGTTGAAAGATAAAGCAGTAGGTATATTGAAGATGCAAATTGATATCGCTCACTTTGTAGGTCATATGAAAAAGAGGAGATGTGTCATATATTTCTTTTGTAGGGGTTTTTCTTACGCATGTTGTTTATGCCTTACAGGCGACGGACAGGGTTGCTTTATCGTTGATTGTCATGGCGGCAGTCTTTGCATTTGTGCCTCTGAAATTTCTATTGCTGTTGGTGTTCCTAGAGTCTTACACAAGGCAAATGCCTCTGAGGAAGCAAAGCAGCGATAGGTTTCTGAGAAGACTAAGAGAATGGTGGGTGAGGATACCGGCAGCTCCTGTTGAGCTCACTAAACCAGTGGAAACCAAGAAAAAGAAGTGATTTGTCCATGAGTTGAATTGATTGATAATGTTACATTTCTTTCCGGCAAATTGCGAAGCTGACCATTCTCGCCAGCCAGCCAGCCACTGCATCCTTTTGTATATAACCAGCCAAGGATTGTGGTGTATTGGGGATTTGGCATTACTAAATTCCGACTTGTTCCTCAGGTGCAGATATGGATGACTATTAGTGTTGTGAAAGCTTCTGCAAGTTGATATACTCATTCTGTAATTAGCAGGAAAAGTGATGTACTCTGTAATTAGTTACCTTAATATGCCACTCACCCTTGTACAAATTATGCCCTGTTTCCAAGATTCTTTGATGATTGATACATAACCAAAAATGATAATAGTTTCTAACAGTTTGCTGGGACCTGAAAGAATGTATTACAAACAAATCCACTTTTTATGATGATTGTAATCCTTACAATTTTTGAAAAGGAATTGATATGTTTCATTTGTGACCAAGTTGAATGTTAGTCAATTAATTTGTGATCTTGAAACTCCCATCCAAATTTATTTTGTTTGCGAAAAAGTTGAGCCTTGAACCCTCACCATGTCCCAAAATAATTATTTATTTTCTTTACAATATCCTTAAAATAAATACACTATAATCCCTTGACTTTGTAATAACAATTAATAATGAGACAGTTGAATGAATTAACATACTTCCATCCATCCACGAAAACTGCAAGAAAAGAAGTCCCAAGAAAAAACACTGCAAAAGAAAGATCATACAATTTATAGGTCAGATAGACATGCCATTTTTTGCCAATGGGCAGATGAAATGAATACAAAAACATAAGATACATTTATAATTTTACAAAGTAGCTAAACGAAAATTAACATGCCAGAACAAAAATACTACTACCTCTGTTAATATGTACAATGAATAATATGAAAAAGTTAGGTGCAGATGCTAGAAGGAGATTTTTCAAATGCAACTAAGCCATGATCAAACATTGTCAGGCCAGAACTCTCTGAAAAAAGCTCGCTCAAATTCCTTCTCTTGCTCATCCTTTTGGAAAGTGTCTTTGATTTCTTTGAAGCCAAACATTCCTGCAATTGATAGCAGTAGCACTGAGAATATGCAGTGGCCGATATAAAGATAATATTAACTTGTTTCCAACATCACAGACAACCCAACTGAACACATTACAAAAGAAGAAGAAAAAGCATCTCATGCATGCAATAAGTGCACAAGATCTTAAACATCTCCCAGATTGCTCCCAAGAAACTCTTTTAGGAGAAGTCCTAACATTGAAGCATGCCAGTAAGACAAGTAGAACATATTGTTATCAATACTCGGCATAATTGCAGCAAAGGTTAACATTAGGGATGCGCGTTGTTCCACGGTCTTAAATAACAGCTTTCATAATTTAAAATAAATAACTTCAATGGGGTCACTTACTTTGTCATTTTTACCATTAGACCGAGAAGTATCAAGAGGCTTTGATTTAATCTTCTTTACTTTCTCTGCTCCAAGGCCTCGTTTATTGTTCTTCAAATACGCTTGTACAGGCTCCAACCTGCCCTGTTTTCACATTCAAATGATTAGTCAGATTTCATATCCATAACTAGAGGCTAAAGAAGAAAATGTAGCATTACTAGCACTGAAGAGAGAAGGTGCTGCATAGAACCTAAAAAGGCGAAGGAAAAATATAGAACGCAAGCATAAGATTGTATAACCAATCAATTCAAGAAGTTAAAACTGAATCAATGAAACCGCACCTTAAATTTGATTAAAGAATAACATATTTCTATTACAAAATTCTTAAATTGGATCAAAATAAGTTGATATGTTCATCCTGATCTGATTTTTTCTTGTCAACATATCTTCCACCAACGTAAGTAGCATCCACAGCCAGAATAGAAATCCAACGAGGGATCTCCAATCAAACTCATATACATTATACATAAATGTTAGTTTGGGTGAATTAAGAAAATAAACAAAGTGATACTTTTTGCCTTTTAGCACCCTTCCTCTATAATAAAATGTAGGCATGTTAGCAAAGACTATTTCGAAAAGGGGATTTTGATTTTTTGTTTTTAATCAAACAGCTAATTACCAGAGGGATCAACATAGAACCATACCAATAAATTACCTGTTCATATACGCGAGAACCTGAACTAGAGCAAATAAACTCATTTTGCATTTAGAGAAATCAGGGAAAACATGACGCTATGATAGTAAAACTATGATATAATATAATTCAATTAGCATATAAATGACAATAAATAAGTATATAATAATAAGATTCAACTTTTACATGAGAAGCTTACCTGCTCAGTTATTCCAAGACCAGTTCCTTCTTTCCATCCATGCTTCTTCAGAAGCTGAAAAAAACCATTACCTCAAATAAATGTAAAGAAAACCCTAAAACAGATGATCATATGAAAATATATGGTTTCAAATAAATAAATAAGCAGAAAAATATGGTACCTGAAAGCCTTTGTTGTTGGAGTCAATTGCTCCTGCTGGTTCACTGGACTCCTTTCCCATGGCTGCTACCTGAAACTGAAACCCCCAAACGATTTCGTTATCAATTGTTCCAATGAGACTAACAACACTACAGACTGCTGCCGATTTGCAGAATCAGCGTCCCCCATATCCCAAGGTCTCTTTATATATCAAACAGTAAATTTACCATTGAGAATTGGAATTGAAGATAAAATAAACAGGATTCGAAGATTAATCCTAACAGAATTGAGATTTCCGAGAAGAAGCAATCAATTCATAAAAAATAAATAGAAAATAAAGGAGAAAGCACGAAACAAACCCGCTCGATAGCGTAGAAGCTCAAGCTACTGCTTTCCATCTCTGAGGCTCGAGGCCTTTCTGTGATTCTTCTCTTCTTCTTCTTCTTCTTCTTCAAAATTCTTGATTACTCCTCGGGATGCAATATTTGCTAGGTAACGAAGAAACAAACAAAGCCGAAAGAGGAAAACAAGAAGTAATTCGTTTGACAGGTCAACCCACCCCCACCATATCCATGTACATCTTCGCTTGGGCTTTTGGCCCAACAAATCTAATATGGGCTTTAAGGATTAATTTAAGTTTTATTTTTTGAACAAAAGGATTAATTTAAAGTTAATGAAAACAAAAAGAGAACCATTCTTCTGCGAGTCTTTGTTTTTGAGTTTGTTCTGAGGATTAGTGGCTCAGAAGTTATAGTTCTGCGGTTATATGCCCTCAGCCTCTTTGTCAAAATTGTATGAATAAATTGATCTTCTAACCTCCAGTTTTACATGTCTTTGTATGAATAAGATATTGTTAACATTTTGCATCGTAAAAAGCTACTCTTGAGCTTTGTTTTATGTTACTCTGTCTCAATAACTAAAAAAACAAATATATGTATCGTTCTTTTTTATCCTTGTGCACAAGAGGCAAAAGCCAACACCCATACGTATTTATTTTGGTTGCACCAACTAATCAACCAAGAAATATTGTCTGCAAAAACAGGGTTTTATGGTTTCATTTTTCCTCTTCATAGGATAGGAGCATAGAACAATATACACTTGAAAGTTTAAGCCTAGTTTCATCTTCAATCAACCCAACTCTCAAAGTACATTGGAAGAAAGAGGAAATCAAATATAAAGCAGCTGAAAGGAAAGAACACAAAAATAAAGGTCGCATTGACTGAAACAATATAGAGTGAGATGCAAGAAATGACAAATTTGGAAAGCAGCCTAAGACTATATGGAAAATTTCCAGCCAGGCTAAATAAATATCCACCTGAAAGCAACATCTTCTTCAATACAGAGCTATTTCTTAAGACCAATCACAATACTTGGAGGATACTAATTTTACATGCATGATGATATACTTCCCGTCTATTATAAGAAGTAAGGGACACCTGTCCTAGGTCCTCTCATCTGGTTGTTCTCCTCTGTTTCAGTGAAAAACTTAACTTCTCTCTCCTGCAACAAATATCACACATTATATATACGTACATACATAGATACATGATTATGACTCAGCAACAAGAAAGTCTTATTACCCAATATAAAAATGAAGATTTAGGAGGGATACCATCTCTAGCTTTATATATGAGTTCAGAAAGCAAAAGCACATTTTTTTCAATTTTCTACAAACTGAACAAATGAAATTATGCTCTTATGTGCAATTATGCAGATCTGTGTGGATGTTGGGAGATAATTACATTATTATTTCTTCCTCCAGACGCTATCGTTCTACTATTGCAATGAACCTTTTGAAAGTAAGGAAATCACCATTCAAACCCAAGTCATCTTCCATTTAGGATCAACCTAAATACGAGTATCTTCAACTGATCTCAGGTGCTTTTTGTGGGTTACTGTTCAAATCAGGTGTCTCCTTGTTCAATTGAAATATGCCATATTATAATTCTTTATGTGCACCTTTTAAACCCTGATTATTCTATATACCAACAACCAGATAACCATGATTCTTATGAACATGTAGCCCATCATTCTATTTTTTTACTTGGGGAAATTTGAAACTCAAGATCATATAAAAAGGAGCACTAGAGTAAAGTTGACTGATAGCAGGGATAAATCCGGCATGCCTAACGGGCCGGTATTTAATTACTTTTCGATAACCCAAACATATATAGGGAAGTTGCAATCAGAATCTCACCATATTCTCATTGAAACTCAGTATGGAAGCCACATTTCCACAACGATAGCAATAATTTGGTGCAGACCAAACCTGTAAAATCAACACCAAACTATTTCACAAGAGGTTTCTATAAACATTAAAGGTGGCAACATGAATAAGAAAGCTTAAGAGTCTCACAGTTACGAGGCCTTTATCTTGAAACATGTACTTAAGCCCTTCTTGCACGAGTTGATGTGCTCGACAAACCAGATCAAGATTGTTTATGTGATTGAACTGCAGAGAGAGTGGGAGGTGTCTTCAAAATGATAATACACCTTAAAACCTATTTGTTTCAAGGAGAATAACTTTAAACATCTTCTAAATAGATGGCGAGTTATTTGGTGTAAGGTTGGCCAGAAATACATTTTTCATTTATAAAACTTCCTCTTCTGAACAAGAATTTTTCTAAAGATTGTACAGAAAAACATTCTGTTAATGGATTTTCTTGCTGGTAACTTCATACACCAAAATATTTACAGAAAAATATCAAGGATAAAATAAAACTACCAGTACTTCTTCAAGTTTCATACTCACCATTCACCAATCGTGCCACAAATGGCAGAAAACCAGAATACTTTCCACTAAACAAAATTCCTTGAAACTAAGAGAACCCAAAATTACACTACATTACCTCAGTAGTGACTCTGGACCCAAAAAGCCAACCGGCTCCACGTGGACTGACTGCCCATGTTTCAATATCTTCAGGATCACTCCACATAAGATCACAGACAGGTCCCTCG
>JAYMTE010001770.1:0-12501 GCA_036897545.1 Pelargonium fulgidum
TGCTTAGGCGTTTTCATTCGTTGTAAGACTACTAATTTTTCTGATAATATCACTGTTATATGAGCCCTCATCTTAGTTGCCACCAACATTGGAGTGTGTTAAGATTCATTCTTGAGGATGAAGCAACACAACTTGGAGTATGTTTTAGAAAGCTTGCAAAACACTAAAACACCAGAAAATATATCAAATCTAATAGAGCAAGATAATAAAAGATAAAAACACGTAAAATTAGGACAAATACATGATAAATGAGGTGATAAACACTATAAGATATATCAAATCACGCACGTGTCCCTAGGCTCAGCTATTGTAAGGGTTGAAAGTGTAAACAGAACTAGTGTTGAGGTTTTTTTGTAAGAAATAGTCCACAGTTCAGGGATCACAACACAATTAACCCAAATTAAATATTTGCAATAAAAATTCCACTTTTTCCCAGGAATTCCCAAAAGAACAACAAGTTTTAAATACAATCGATAACGAATTTGGTATGCGATAATTATTGAATCTGTAATTTTATTTTCTTCTTCATTTTCTCGTCATCCAAACAGAGGTAAAGCTCCTCAATTTTCTTCAATTTTTCTCTCCGATCATCACTTCATATTCATAAATTTTCACTCCGAAATTTCTTGCAAAATTTCACTATAAAATCTCTATCTGACTTCATATCTGTTTGGTTGCCGAGAAAATCATGAGTTCTGAACTATTTTTTTTTTTTTTTATAAAACCTGTAAGAGTGTCTTCAATTTATGGTTGCTCGCGATCTGTTTGATTGATGTGAATTCTGAATTCGTTTTTATCTCCTAATTTTTAGGGGTTTAATCATTGTTTGACGTGTTCTCTTCTACAAGTAATGTTATTGAATAATATTCTTTTTTACTTTTCCTTAGCTCTGCCTTTGGGGTTCTTTCAGATTCGTTGGAGCCAGAATGCAGGTTAGCTGCCAATTATATCTTTATTTTGTTCTGTATTTTATTGGGTATTTGTGGTGATAATTCTACTTACAAATGTTGCTAAGAATCTAGATTCATAGCTATACATCATGTTCTTCTGCATTATTTTGTTTTTTGTTAATTTAAGTGTCTGACTTGAATGCCCTCCAGTAGCATCATTCAGTTTTGTGAGGTATCTCACTATGAGGAGGGTTACAACTATTATTTGGCAACAGTTAGGTATGATGGTTTGTTTTCTCAGTTAGATAATAATGAGCATTTGGCTTGATAATATGATGTAACGTTGCTAAATTTGCTACTAATTTATCTATTGGATTGGAACCCAGGAGTGAGTTTGTAATGATATTGACTAGCAGTAATAGACATGGTGCTGGAAAGAATAGGAGATAGTAAAATAGAATACGATGTAACAGAAGAAAGAGATTATTCAAAAGTTATTACATAAAATAAAATAGAAAAGTAGGTGCTAGATGAATATATGAAAAGGCTTATAATTTCACAATTTGAGAATCTTATTGTGCACCGTAAATTACTTGTCTTGGTCATCCATGAGGAGAAAGTCAAAAGGGAATTATCTATGAAGCATCCCTGTATTGTACTGTACTGAGCCTAATACAAGAATCTATAGATACATACTTTTTGTGGATATCAATGAGGCTATTTCTTATGGTTTGCCTTTGATATCTGAAATTATTTTTGGAGCATATCCTTTCTTCATCATGGAGTAAAAAAATTACTTTGTAGAACTGCTGGCTCTATAAAATTTCTAACAATGATTTAAGTTGGTTAGTTATGGCTGTTGAAGAAGCAGATTAAGGGTAGTTTTCTTTGTTAGTTTGTATAATTGTATTGCAAGGGGATACCCATACTACTTTTAAGATAAGATTCACCTGAGCTAACAAATCTTAGATAATAGCATCCCTTTCCACAGCCAAATTGAGTAGCCTCAGCCTCATTGATACATAGTTGTTTTTTTTATATTAAACATGTAAAAGCTTACTAGATATTATATTTTGTCTTCTTTGATTCTCTATGTTCTCTTTTTCCTCCTCTCTCCTTCACTCATTACCTAATGCCTCCTGCCTCTGTAGACGAGTATGAGACAAATTTGGCAGGGATGACTTCAGTTTGGCTAGAGGCATATAATCATCATGTAAATTATTAAAAGTGCTTATTCTGAAGGAGATAAGTACTAAGGGTGACGTAGTTGGTTATTCTAGCTGTGTGAGTGGGATGAGGTCTCAGGATTGATCCTCACTCAACTCATCCTTGGAGGTGGTGGTGTAAGAGACTACTTTGGTGCAGTAAAGTGTCAAAAGCCCTAAGCTAACGTTAAGAGGCTTTGTCTCTTTATTGAACACTATTGGTTCCTTGTTCAAGTTTATATATATATGTATATATATTATATATATGTCTTAAAGGTTCCTTAGGCCGTTGCAAGATAGGATTTCAGCACCTTTTTGTATAAAAAAAATGAAGGAGATAAGATATTTCATTAGTGGTTTAGGACTTTAGGTTTTACAATATAATGGGCTACTCTGAAATAGCTTCATTTGTGGTACAATCTTGAATAAAATAAAAGTGTATGCTATCATTGTTGAGTGTCTCAAAAGCAGGTTTGGCTGATGTCTTTGCCTCCTTGGGAAAGTTCTACTTAATAGCCCTTATGCATTTTTACTTTGGAAAGGTTGACAAAAAGAGCTGTTTTAATGCTGATAAGTCCGTTTGACCAACTTATAAGCTTAAACAAACACCCTCTAAGTCATCTGTTATGAGAGTTTCCATTCGTTATTCCTCTAAATATTGGATTAGAGTACAAGACACATCTTGTAGTGTTTCAGTGGATGACTTTCGTTTTCCTAGAAACATAGAATGATTATTTTCATGATTAAAAGTCTTGTTTCAAAGTAGATATGAGATTTCATTAAAATCTATGTCAGATGTTGCAAAAGCAATTGTCTAATTTATTTTGGTGTATGTGAAGAAATATTTTATAAAGACTGTTGTCTTGTCTTTGCATCTATAAGAAAGTTCTGCTTAATGGCCCTTCAGCAGTTTTCCTTTTGAAAGGTTGAGTCATCTGTTATGCGAGTTTCCATTCATTGTTCTTGTAATTATTAGAACGTAAAGAGTAACTCCTTGTCTGCAAGTGGGTTCTCATCTTTCATGATGTATTAAATAAATAATAACCGTAACTGGGCTTCCTTGTCAATTCTCATAAAAGTTTAGTTTAGTCTGTGTGAAGAAAATAAGCGAATATTTTCGCGAAAGATTGTTCAGAAGTTGAAAAATTATCATTGGAGCAAACCTGGTTTTTGTTAGAATTAGGATTTTGGCTGATTAGATGTTTATTTTAGTTTCATGCCATAGAGCTTCAGTCTTGAATATGAGGTTCAGAAAGTCTTGCTTGGATGAATTGGCCGCCTTCTGTGCCTTGTTATTTGTTTTGCATTTGACGCGGCATTGGTTTTTCCTCAAATTTTCATTCATTTGCATGGTCCATGAGCCTTGTATTTCTTCTAGAATTGTCTCTTTCATACCCTTGAATGAACAATGACTGGGGTTTTGGATTGTGGCATATTGAAACACTGGCTGTGATGAGTTTGTTCACAAGAGAAATGATTAATTGGCTCCACTATGTTGATAATATGAGTGTACTCAAAACTTCAATAGTGAATAAATCTTGCTTTTATAATTGAAAGGAGTGCATAAATATTTTTTTGCATTTATGTTATATAAAAAATAACCATTAAGTTAAAAGAAAATGATAGTAACCTAAACTAGAAAAGTATTATGTTCCAAAATAGCTTGCTCCTAATTTGACTTTTCAGATTCATTTTTCAAATTGCTTCAAGTCACTGTGAAAAGGGAAATTATAGCCATTATGGTGGAGTATATAACTGTCGTAGTTACAAAGATGAGGGATGATTGGATCCAAATTGAAGTTAGATAAGTCTTCTAAAGCACACAGTCATCAGGCTTATGAAGCCTCTTGTTTAAACTTTAAACACTATCCTATGGTTTCGAGTTTATTTTGTATGAGCACATGGCATGGTTTGTTAAGCTCAAACCTTGTCCAAAAGCATTTGTAATGAACTATGTTTTGTCCAGGCATCAAGGGCTAGGCTTTTCAAGGAATATAAGGAAGTACAGCGAGAGAAAGTAGCTGATCCAGATATTCAACTAGTATGTGATGATTCTAACATATTTAAATGGACCGCTCTTATCAAGGTAAGCTTAGTCATGGTGAAGGAAATTTGGATGTTATTTTTCATCTTCACTCAAGTTAGCCTTTCAATTATTCAGGGACCATCAGAGACCCCTTTTGAGGGTGGTGTATTCCAGCTTGCTTTTGCAGTTCCTGAGCAGTATCCTCTGCAACCTCCTCAAGTGCGGTTCTTAACAAAGATATTTCATCCTAATGTTCATTTTAAGGTGGGGACCTTATATGCTTTAACTTTAAGGTGCTGCGCTCGTGAACTTTATTTTGCATAATTGTGTTGTTTGGATATATGTTATTATATACTTTTGAATTTTTATGTGGTTCAAAGAGAAGAAACTCGTATGATAGCGCTGTGACATAAGTAAATTAGGCAGCCTGAAGTTAAACCGAAAGATTGAGTTTCTTCTTATGGAAAAAAAAATTGGATGAAGCTAGGTGTTCAAAGATGAAAATTTTGAAGTTATAATTAACTTTTGAGTAGTTGAGTTACGCAAATGCATTATCGTAATGGTTGTGCAGCATATGTGGGATTATATGGGGTTGACTGTCTGTAGAATTTTGTTCAAGTTTAGTGTTCACATTATTATTTTGAATCCAGTCATATCACATGTGACTTACAGATAATTTGTTTCGCGCACATAAAATTACTTTCAACCTAAACTACTTGGCGGAGATTTGAGTTTTGGTAGTACAATGTAGAACCTGACCCCTGTTTTTTTTTTTTTTTTTTTTTTTTTTTTTTTTTTTTTTATTGGTAGTTACAGAATAGAAATTGGGATGGAAAATTTATGTTGACTAACATTGTGAAAATGGTTGATTGAGTTGTTAGTTATTCTATATTCATTTTTTGGGCAGACAGGAGAGATATGCCTTGACATCTTGAAGAATGCATGGAGCCCAGCTTGGACACTTCAGTCTGTTTGTAGGGCTATAATTGCTTTGATGGCCCACCCAGAACCTGATAGCCCACTTAACTGTGATTCAGGTAATTGGTATACTTTCGTTTTTTGTCCAAAGAGTTTGTTCATCAATGAATATGTGACATGGGAATTGGGTTTCTCAGTTTTAATTTCTTTTTTTGTAACAATGGAAAAAGTATCATCATCGTTTGAATTCATAATGGAACTTTTAAATTATCTAATACCTTTATTTTGTGGGTTGGGTTTCCTGCTTTTGGAAACATGCCCTTAACACTGATATGCAATGGTATTTATGGCATGCCTTTTTGGATTAAAAGCTTGGATATGGATACGATTCACCATTTTCAATAAAACATAAGATGCAACACATTGATTTTTTATTCATATTTTCTAATTATAGAAACAACGAAGTAGAAAGATAGGAGCAGAAATCCAGAAGAGGGGGAAACAATGTAGATACAGATGCTTAATCAATCTAGGTCTGAAAAGTATAAGCAGATTTCTCTATTTCTGTACTCTCTTTCAAAAAAATCAAAATAGAACTAAGAGTGTCCTAGAGTATCCCGTCTCTGATGCGGCACTGCTAAGGCATTTTTTTAAGTGTTTGTGCTTCGTAGCCTGCCATTAAGCTCCATAAAGGTATCTGCTTCCATATAGTGATATTTCTTTCTTTTTGGGCGTGTTTCAAATTTCAATTTCATCATCAGTTTTGAGGAAAGTTTAGGCTCGAAACTGTAGTGAAATTATGTTACCTTTCATATGGATTCCATTTTCCACGTGTTGTAGAAGGAAGTTGAGGTGAGGTGGTCACTAATAATGATGTTACTTGTCGTGCTTGTGACAGGAAATCTTCTGCGTTCTGGTGACATTAGAGGTTACCAGTCGATGGCAAGAATGTATACTAGGCTTGCTGCAATGCCAAAGAAAGGGTGAGCCGGTGGGATACTTTCTTGTAGCCAATTCATATTTGCTTGGAACTGTTGTGTTAAAACCTATAAACCAGAATCTTCAATGTTTTCTTAACCAATATAATGTAATTGTGCCCTTTACTTTTGTGGTAGACTCCACTCTTTCAAAAGGAACTGGTTTATAAAGCCAAATGAACAATAGCTTGTTTCTCTTCTTGTCTTTCTAACTTTATGATTCATTGTAAATGTTGATTTGCTGAATTTTGCACTATGGGGGATCCCGAACTTTCTGATGTTGAAATAGATTTTAACTATCCGTTAACCTGAGCGTACATGGACGTTAAAATTAAGTAGTTATTTATTTGGCGTCGATAGGGCGCTAACGTGGAACACCCGACAATGATGTCGATGGATTGGTATGTGATATCCCAATTGATTTTGGATTGCCCCGAAGGAGTCTAGAAGTCATCACCTCCGAAGTTGTGCCAGACGATGGACATGAAGAACTGGTACGCAGCAAAATGACTGCTGCAATGAATGCTCTAAATATTTTTCACTTGTATATATATAATGGTTACAACATCATTACTCCTTCCGTCAATTTAATGAGAGATTTCTTTTATAATTTTTTTTTGGGAGAAGTTAATTTCATTTTGTAACTCGTAAACATGTATCGCAATAGTATCGACATTTTCGGTTACAGCACGGGTCCACAGCAAAATCAGGTTGAAAATGATGATGTGGGTCATGGGTCGGGAAGGACATAATGATCTTTGTTCAACATGAGAATGCACTGAGGAGTTGGTCGAACCATAGTTGATCCCATCTCTAAAGCTCAATGTACAATAGGAGTACAAGATGGATCAAAGATCACCGGAGCTAGGAACTATAGGATCTCAAGGAGGTCGAATAAGCCCATATATATTATGTTTATAGTTAATATAAGTAGAGATCAATGTAATTAGCACATGCAGTTGATCATTGTAGTATTTCTCTCTATGTATCTCTAGTTCATCTTCTTGTTGAACTTTATAGACGTTAAGACTGATATCCTTCGTGGATATTTGGAGGCATATGTTTTATATGGTACAACAAAAAGGTTTCAGAGTTATGAGAAATGAACGTATAGTTTTAAGATTGAAGAAGAGTTTGTAGAGATTCAAAAGAAGGTTTGGCTAAATGGTATAAGAAGTTTGACTTTATGAAAACTTATGGAAACAAAAAAATGGAAGTGGATCATTGAACGTATATAAAATGATTTCCAGTAGGTAATTTGTTACTCTCGCACTGTATGTTGATGACATATTGATTGTTGATCAAGATCTAAAGAATAAGTTCACTAAGTTCTTCGAAACGATGGATATGAGACATGCTCGACACATATTGGGTGTGAAGATTGTTCGTGACAGAGAATCTAAGATGATTTAACTGTCACAAGAAAAGTACATTGAGCGAATACTTGAATGATTCTACATGAAGAATGCTAAGCTAGTTAGCATGCCTCTCACCAACCATTTCAAGTTGAACAAGAAGTCCTATCCTACAAATAATTATTCATGTGATTTAGAGGAAATTGCAGGTCATTACTCCTTGACGCTTAACTCCCCTCATCTTTTTTTAACCTACATATAACTATCCTAAACTTTCTAAAACTCATTATGCCAGTTAAATTTGACATAATTTATAGGGTAGAATTTATGGGTTCAAGAGAACTAAAAACTAACAGGGTAAAGCTACACATAAACATCAATTATTAAACTAAACTAAATAAACAAATAAACATAACTCATTTTCGTAGGGGACGCGATTGCATATAACACATGTAAGAAGCCTTTAAAACCACGTGTGTCGTTGGTACTTGATGTACGAAGAAAACGAACAAGATTTTCTTTTCTAATAAAAATTATCGGTTGACACAACCTCCTCCCAGCCAATAAATAGAAATAACAAGAGGCAGGATAGAAACATACCCGGATAAGAACCTACCAAACAGCCAAAGCTATAGGAAGCTGCATAAGCAATTTCCATTTGCTGCTAATCAAGTTGAATGCATTCAACTCTTAAGATTGAAAATTTGCTCGAATGGTGGATTTAAAACTGAGCCCAAACCAAGAGCAAAGCTACCAAAGCCAATAGCTTTTAGTTTAGGACTTTCATGAATGACTTGCCATCTCAGTATGACTTTTAAGCATAAATTTATACAATATGGTTCAACAAATAAAGAACTTTGAACCTGGAAAAATCTGTATCAGAATTCCGTTTTTTTTTTTTCCTTTCAGATACACAAGTAGTAACTGCAAAAAGACGTCAACAAGCACAAGTGATTTAGATTTAGTATCATGACTTCTGATTCGTGCTGGGATCAACTTGAAAAAACACAACCAAATGTATAATGACAATCCCAATGTTTATTCTTTGAATATCTGAACGAGGGGCAGTTTCAGTACATCCGAGAAGCATATAATATAACATGACTTCTAAACATAATTAATGAAACCAATTATGAGGTACAGATTAACGTTGCGCTAAACATGTTGTAAACAAGTGGAAGCAAATATTTTGATACAGAGAACACAAATACGGCAATATTTCACTTGAGAAACCTGTCAAACCAGTCGCTTGCTTCTTTTACCATCAAAGAAGTCATTTGGTGTCCAATTCCGGGTTCTGCAATTAACTGCATTTCAACAAACAACTCATAATATGATTATAAAAGTATATTTTAGTTTAATTCAGTTGCAGGGTTTAGCTCAAGATCTCACCTTAAACTTATCCAAACATTGAGCCTCCTCATACGCCTTGCATGTTTTTGCTTTAGGAATTTCCAATCCAGCAAGTGGGCAACGAGGATCTTCTGCACCTGTAATTAAAATATAAAAAAAAGACTTTGTTAGTCCAAAATGGCCATTACCTACCTGTCCATGATTAGTCACGGACAATTCAATTCAAGAATGTTGCTCATTGATGAAACGTACAATGGCCTCACGGCCCAGTAAAAGTGTAACATTACAAGTTACTGTGCAAGATATTATAAACAATGCTTCTTATTCAGGTATAAAGCAAGTCAAGCTATGATCCTCTTTTTACATCCACCTATTTTACAATCATATATGACTAGAAGAAAGTGCTAATTAGGGCAATAATCTATCATTTCATTACATATCTACACTAATAACGATGTTAAGCTAACTATAAATATGAGGTTAATTTGCAATTTAATGAAAGCTTTGTTAAGTATATTGATTGGTTACTCCACAAAGTATATTTTAACTCCTCAATCACTGAAATGAAAAGTGTTATCATTTACGAGATGCTATCATACCATTTATAATCAGAAAAGGCCGTGGTGATATAATTGGAACCGTGAAAGGTGCATCGAAGTCAGAAGCTAGACCCGGAGCAATCTTATCCCACACCTGGCAATTAAATAAAATGTGTTAAAGCCTTAAATACCAATTTAGTATAGTGACAGAAACAAGATAAATAACCAAATAGATGAACTTAAATGTGCAGAACAGAAAATGTGACTGACCTTCTCCACCACTTCTTTGTCCATTTCACTCTTTCCTAAATCAATTCGCGCTTCTGTAGAAAATTAATGTCAAAGGAACAAATACTCACAGTTAGACTCAAAATTCAATACATACTAATATGAATTTAACATACCCCATTTATAGTAGAACATAATGGTTATTGTTTATCATAGTAACTAAAATTTGATCTACTCTCAAATTATTTTATCACCAAGAAAGTTAGATAGTTTAAATCCACTAAGCTTGTCTAATGCAACCACAGTCTTCTTTTACCTTCAAATACAAGCTTTATACTGTCAACTCGGGCCTGCCACTTGTCATTTTCTATGGCCCATCGAAACCCCTAAAATGATATTACATAAAGAATAAGCAGGTTATCCAATGTGTGTGTGTGTGTGTGTGTGTGTGTGTGAGAGAGAGAGAGAGAGAGAGAGAGAGAGAGAGAGAGAGAGAGAATGCTTAAACAAGATAAAATCTCAATATACATAATATAAGTCACCTGGACACCAATTATAGGGACAACCACAGCATAACGGGTGTCTACAGCAGCAGCAAACCACGCATGCATTCCTGCAATTCATAGTGACAGACATGAACTATTCATGTTACATTAGGTTTAAGTATTAAATTTGATTAGTCATCCTCTTAAATTTTATTAACCAACCTCCAAGTGATTCACCAGTTATCCCTATCTTTGTAGGGTCCATATCATCCCTCTGTGTAAGATAATCTGCCAGTTTTATTAAGTCCCATACCTGCATGATTCAATACTTCTTTCCAATTTAAATCTCATTCTAAACTTGTTGTCAAATTGTTTGTAAGCAGGGAAAAGACTAAAATGACAGATGGACCAATTACCGTGTCAAATATAAATGGCATTGTATCACCTCTTTTCCATGAGGAAACTAGAGCCTGCATTTAAATAGCATACCTAGATTAGGAAAAAATCATCTTGATTAGTCCACATTCCCAACAGACCCGGAGACGATGTTGGACATCCATATATATGGTGTTATCTCACCAAAATGGAGAGGGCAGAAAAACACAAAACACAGTTTTTAAAAGTACTTGGCATGGCAGTTTTAAACACAACATATTTTACAACCAAAACTTAAGACAAAGAACTTGGCACGGCAGCAATCCTTCAGCTGAAGGCTGCTGCAATAGAAATGTCGCAACATTTAAGATTGGTGTTACCAATTAACAGGGTAACAGAGATACAACTATGTACACATGACGACTTTTATCCATATATAACTGGGTAAAATAATCAATTGAGTCGAGACTAAAGCAAAGTATCAATAGAAAAATACACACATCTCGATAGGTTGTTTTATTGCTGGCACGTTCACCGTGATAGCGAGAATCAATGGCAACGGCTATATATCCCCGCGATGCATATGCCTGAAATAAGCAACATAGACAACGATTCCTCATCCAAAGATTATTAGCATATATATGATGATAAATACTGAAGACTAGAGACAATCCAAGGGTAGCTACCTCAAGCAAAGGCCGCAACCATTCCTTGCACTTATTGGTACTATGCAGAAAGACAACTGCAGGCTTCCTTTGATGATTCTTTCCCTTCAGACTCAACACAAGTACAGGCAGGCGTCCTTGATCTCCGGCCTATCAATGATCATCACACTTAAGCTTGCTTAGAATCATAAATGATCTGCTATCATCAACCATACAAAACCAGGTATATTACTTCCCATATTACAGAAACCTTCACAAATATACTTACTAGTGAGTGATATGATCTGATCATTTGAATCAAAGTAAGCCATCTACATAAACTCAATTGACTAAGAATAGCAAGTGAAAGGAACTTGAAAAAAGAGAATATGCTTGGCTTCAAATATATGTAATTAGAGTATGTGAAAACACTGTTGAAGAGGAGCATGGTCACATTATAGCTAACCAGTTACGGTATTTGGATATTGGGAATTAAGGATATATGAAGAAGTGCTGGAGACAAGGATGTGAGTTGAATCATACATCCGAAGAGTAGATGCACAAATCATTCAGTACAATCAAGTTTGCCAGAACATATTTCAATCTAACTTGGAACATTCTGTTCATTTAAAATCTTTCTATAACTTATCTTCGACCATCAACATAATTATATTGTACACCCATATTCGATAGCAAAAGAATGTTAACTAAACAAGCAATCGGACAAGCGGAATATCAATCCGAAAACGATAAGATTACCTCTGTAGTCAAATAGAAATTTTCCTCTTCAAGTAGCTCCTTCAAATTCTCAATGTCAGCCTTCGGACATGATGCCATCACCTAAATTTACATCCACAAAATAAATGAGAGATTAGCAATTGCCAATCCACAACAAGAAACAAAGAATTCGCAAATAAATCAAATCTGAACCTCATTGGAGCGAGGTGGATTATCCTGATACAATGGATCTGCCACAGGTTTTCCAGGTTCTACTACAAGCGGAACTGAACAGATCCAACAAATCCAGTATAAGCAAACAAATCAACCACCAAATACAACAGAGCCACAAAGATGGGCAAAAATTCACTAGCTACACAATTAATTCAGATTCTCAGCAACCAAACAGAAACAGCCATTCAAACACAGAATCAAAATGTCATCATTACTTTTATTTCTCAAAATCTAGCCAAACATTACTATTCAAGTAACGTTTACATTTTCCTCCACTTTCTCGGCAACCAAACAAACAGTTAAATTAAATTTTAAAAAAATTACAATGTAGTTGCTAAACAGATCCAACAAAATCCAGTATAAGCAAACAAATCAAACACAAAATACCACAGAGCCACAAAGATGAGCAAAAATTCACTAGCTACACGATTAACTCAGATTCTCAGCAACCAAACAGAAACAGCCATTCAAACATAGAATCAAAATGTCATCATTACTTCTATTTCTCAAAATCTAGCCAAACATTACTATTCAAGTAACGTTTACATTTTCCTC
>JAYMTE010001771.1:0-12495 GCA_036897545.1 Pelargonium fulgidum
TCAACCACTGGCGGTGGTGGCGGAAGCAGCAGCTTGCAGGGCTACTATGGAGTGGGTGGCGGCCAAAGGTTGGGACCGGGTCATTTTTTAGCTTGATGCTCAGGAGATGGTTTCGAAACTTCTATAAACTTCTATCAGCGAGTCCGGATTCGAGCCATATAGGCCTCCTTATCAGTGATTGTCTATAACTTCTTACTTGTTTTACTTGTGTTCGTTGTGTTTTCACTAAAAGGTTTGCGAATGGCATTGCCATATTCTTGCTCAGCACACTTCTTCTCTGTCAGATCAATTTGATTGGGGCGGGAATGGTGTTCCTGATTTCATTTGTAATGCTTTGAGGCATGATGCTTTAGCTTAATGAAGTTGTTTTTGGTTGTCAAAAAAAAAAAAAAAACTGTTAATTTAACTTCAAAATAATTTAGTTTAAAATATAAATATCTCAATACATTCTGTTCTTCTTTAAGAATTTTTTTTTTGTCCTCTTGATTTTGAAACCTCAAATTAAAACTAGAGTATTTGATTCATGTACAATTGGAACGGATGTTGTGTCGTGCTATTTAAGTCAACTAAGTTATGATTGAACGTTATTTCATTTTACTCCTATCAATAACAAATTTAGCATCAAGAAATTTTTTTTTTTAATAATCTATAGTACAATACATTGTAAATGTTATTGAAATTTAGAACTGGGTAATATATATTTGTGGGACAGTGAAAATAAAAAAAATAGTTTTAGATTGTTTAAACATTTTTACTGAAATTTTAACAAAATTGACGTATCATATAGCAGAGACCGCTTCGACTCCTATGATCTATGGAGAAGACGACCCAAGAAACAAGTCTCCGAGGCTATTATGCCCAAAGGTCCTTGCGGCGGTCGCAGTATAAGAAGTTGTGATTGTGTATCTCAAATTTATGTACGCACATGACACCAAGGATAATGCTAGGTCTAACATTCGATGCGGCAAGAGAACATGGAGAATGATTTTCATTCCCTTCTTTTGCCTCTGTAATTAGATTGGCCTGAGAAGCTAAGCACTCAACTCCATGATATCAATAACAGGAAAAAAGTAAAATTAAAATTAAACTTCCTTGATTGCAAGATAAGTTTTATACAATGTGTTCTTCAAATTAGCAATGCTACATTCTTAATCCCTTTAATTTAATTTCTCCTCTTTCCCATTCAATTTCAACTAAAATCAATGATGTTAGATAATTACACCAAATTATGAATGTGGTTTTTACATGTAACTGGGAAATTATGTTTAACAATTGATTCCTTGGATGAGCCAAAACTAGTTATATTGCCATTTGAATCCGGGTTCTGCTGCTCCAATACCATGTCACGGTGTCACCCAATGAAGAGCTCAAGCTCTGAGAGTGGCGTAATGAAATTATATTCTGCTCTTTCCTTGGTGCGGTATCAATGATCACCACGGCATTACATGCTCATTATAGCTCTTGATGAAACCTCCAATTCACCCTCTTGCAACTCCTCTTCACTACCTTTGTTTTCCTGAAAATGCATAAAGGCATAAAATTGGGCTATCCCCGAAATAGCTAATAGTAGAAAGAAATAGGCCTAAGTATGACTCGTTGAGTCCTAAGTGGCATTTGGATTGAAAATTTTGGAATGGGAATGGATTTCAAGAACAGGAATGGGAATAAGATTTCCATCCAAATCCATTTTCGTGACCAAAGTCATGATTCAAATATGAAGAATGAGAATATCATTCCCATTCCCTCCCGAACAAAAATTATAATCCAAATGCTACCCTAAAGTTTTCTGATGCTACACTATGGAAGGATGACAGTCTTAACTTATAATTATCAGCCAGACTCCAACAAGACAATTTTTATCAATGTTGTATGCTTCATCACCTATGATGAATGTTTAGATGTTATACAATTCAAATAGTGCACGAGCCCCTTCACTAAGGTAAATAAAATATTACCACTGAGTCTTTCAACTTGGTTTCGGCAAGGTACCGTTCCAACGCACCATCTCCACAAAGAATTTTTCCTCCACATCCAAGGGCTTCTACTGAGCCCACCGAGTCCTCATCAACCACAACAGCATCTACTCTATCATTTCCCGTTTTAATATCTGGAACCTAAAGCATAAACAACTCCATCAATCAAAACTATTGTATAAGTGAAAGAGCCTAAAATTTGTAGGACACATGATTTTGTTATGATCTATGATTCTTTTACTTATTTTTACATTTAATCAAACTTTCTAAGACTTAGTGGCATATATGTCCGCTAGCCATAACATTAAAGAATACCTTATGCTAGAATCAGATGTTTCATGGAAGCCAATAAGTCATTAATGATTAGGTCCTAGCATACCTCATACATGGCTTCAGTTAAAATGCTTTCTAATATGGCTCTCAAACCCCTGGCGCCTGTATTCTTGGCCATTGCCTTCTTTGCAACAAGTCTAAGTGCTTTCTCTGTGTAATGTAGCTTGACCTGAAATTAGGTTAACAAGTCAGATGGTCACCCTCCGGAGGCCTAAATTAAGTTTAATTGGACGCTTGATGCCCTGTAAGAGATTGAAGGCAAAAATACTTACATTGTTCATGCTAAACAATTTCTTGTACTGCTTACCAAGAGCATTATTTGGTTCACTAAGAACCTGTACAAAATAACACTATGGTATTATTTCTATTGGTTACAGAAACATATGAAAATTCTAGAATTTGAACAATAGCATTACCTGAACAAGTTGGTCCTCAGTTAGAGCTGACAAACTAACAAGAATAGGAAATCGTCCAATAAACTCTGGTATGAGACCATATGCAATAAGATCAGCACTTTCAACCTGAAATGCAAAAAAAAACAACTCACATGCTGATAATAGAAGGAGAATTTCGGCAACAAATTTGACCAAGTGGAAGGTTAACAATATAACACATTACTGGCAGGATATGCCAGAACAGGAAGGACAAAATGAAGGGGAAGTGCAGATTTATATTTTCAATTAAACATATTTAAAATTAAAGGTCTCAAATCTCACCGACTGAAGTAAAGATGATGTCACTACAGCATCGGTTATTCCACCAGTTCTCATGTTAGCACGAACAGGTGCCCCAAAACCAATAGAAGTATCTTGCCGTCTGATAAAATAAAAAATGATTTCATAGATTAAACTGCTCCAGATAAAACAGGACAGAATGACTAGAGGCTATGTGTATATTCACATAAAGTGTTACCTGTCCGAAATAGTTTTCTCAAGATCAATAAATGCTCCACCACATATAAAAAGAATGTCTCTTGTATCAATCTGCAGATCGTGCAAAATGAACTAAGAAGAGGGTGGCAAAATAACAGTTCACTTGAAATTTGAAGGAAAAAATTGGAACAGGTAAAAATGAAGAAATAAATATTACCTTCATTCTCAATAACCTTTTTGAATTGTAATAGGAAAAAATTATGAATAAACAAAATGAAGAATATAATCGTTAAAATCCTCATTAGTCATTAGCGTCTTAAAAAAACTTAAAATTGAAAACATTCAGTGACATCCAGATGTTTCCTGAACGAAAAACTAAGAAGAACAAACAGGACAAGAAAAGCTACAGAACCCAATAGATTATGTAACACAGACCAGTGGTCTCAATAATTACTTGCATGTGCATGCTCCGAAGATCTTTGAACCAAAAACATCTCTCTCAAACATTCAAGGACCAAACTCCAAAACTGTCCAAGGTAAACCTAATCTGACACTTCATGTCCGCATCCACAAGTTTTTCTCTTTTCAGGTGAAAGGAATTCATTCAAAAAGAAAAGTAAAAGGACATAAACGGCCTTTGAATTTTTTGACATTGTTTCACTCCATTACTTTTAAGCCAACTTTCAGATTAACTGATTTCAGTCTTAATACAAGATAAATATCTTACAAAGTGCCTATACATAATGATTTGATATATAGATTAAGATAGTTAAATAACCCTTACCTAACAAAAATACAGACCAGAAAACAGTGAAAGCAAATATAAAATTATGTATATATTTATGACAATAGTGCTAAAAAATTATGTTCTAAAACGTGCAACAAAACTAATATGTTGTGGTGTGATATATATGTGGGTGTGAGCATGGGTATCACATAACAGATGTTTAAGAAAAAGAAAGAAGCAATATCATTATTTTTCAGTAAAATTAACAAAGGACTTACTCTAAAATACCTGAATATTATCACCCCGAGGATGCTTCCTTGCCCCTTTCTCTGGGACATTCACTATCTGGACAAGATAAAAATATTCTAATTGAAGTTAGCAACTGACGACAGTATCTTATCATTTATTAGTATATGGGTGGCTGTTGATGAATATCACTTCGTAACTTTTACTGCCAACTTTAATTGGTATATTAGTGCATGAGCGGCATGTGTTTTAAACGTAACTTTTACTTCCAAAATTTAACTTATCGCCTTCTTGATCCAGATCTCTTGCTTCATTCCCAACAAAAGATTTTTATATCTTCAGCTTCAAGCCACTAAGAATTTATAGCGTCATCAATGCTAGAGCCCTAAAACTCATGTAATCCAAGAACATGGCATTATGTACCAAAAATGACTTTCCAGTTCTTCTACAAATATCCTGGTACCTTAAATCACAATCAGAATTACAAATATGGACTCTACCACCAAAATATGCAGTTTTCCCCCAAAAAACAGCCCATGTTAAATACACTCATAAACACCGCATAAAGCTCAAAAAGTGCAATCATTCCGAGAAGCCTACAGGGATCAAAAGGGCTTAATATGTGTGTGGTAGCGCATGATAAAATATGACTAGGAAGAATGAGTGGAGTGCGCAGTGGCATAACGAAAACCAGCACTCTCAAAATAGTTCTTTCGGAAAATTTTGCTTGAAAAAAGTAAGTAAATAAAATTTCTAAGCAAAGCACTTACAGTTCCTTCTAGCATTTTCAATAAAGCCTGTTGAACACCCTCTCCAGAGACATCTCTGCTAATGTTTAAGCTCTCAGCCTGCAAAGTGGCTCCAGCATTGATATTAGGGTATACAAAAACCTTATAAGTTAAAAGATCAGTAAATTAGAAAAACCATAGAACCTTCTTAGTTATTTTATCAACTTCATCGATGTAAACCATCCCTTGCTGAGCTGCTTGCACATTGAACTCAGCAGCCTGGTCATGAATTGAGAAATAAATAAGTAGACAAATACTAGCAGAAAAACTAAAAGATGCTGTACAAAATTTTTAAGTAAAAAGAAAAAACCATTTAAATTCAAGAATATTTCAAGTAGACTCTATTTGTACACTTTGTAGATAGTAAAAAATAAAATAAGTTTTGAGAAGTTGTACATAAACCATTTATAAAATAAGCTTATCACTTAACAGAAAAATTTATACAAGAACCAAAATTTACCATGAGTAGCTTATACAATATTGACTCAACATCTTCTCCGACATAACCTGCCTGCAAGAAACAAGTTCCTACAATTATTAATCAAGCATCAATAAGAAAAAACTTGTAACCTACAAGATTGTAACCCACACAGATAGTAGAACAAATAAGTCACAACAACAAAATCTAGGACTTCTTAAATCATTATATAAGTAATGTTTGTCGCCTAACATGCTTTTTTCCCTAATCGATTGTAAACACATTAAGTGGGGAGTGACCTAGTCAAAATCATCGATTCCCAATGCTCAAAAAGACAAATACATTAGGTAACTCAAGTCAAAATTAAAGACTAAGTTGGCATCTAGATATCATACTCCTTGATTTCCAAGCAATGGAAACATGTATTTTCCTTCTAGTGGTAAATATGATATATGAATATATCGACCAGAACTAAGTTTTTACCTGTGTTAAAGTTGTCGCATCAGCAATGACAAATGGCACATTCACAAAACGTGCCAATGTTTTAGCAAGTAAGGTTTTCCCTGGTTTATAAAACATCAGTTAGAAGGGAGTTATCCTGTCAAAGGTTTATAACAGTCTAACAATAAATAAAGAAAATGTGAAGAACACTGATTACCACTGCATCACACAGAATATTTACTATAATCACAACATGGACATCTCACCTGAGCCTGTTGGCCCCATCAAAAGTACATTGCTCTTTTCCAGCTCTACTTTATCGTCATCGTCTATTGTTTCTGTATTTTCTGATCCTTCCCCTGACCTAGTATTAAAGTCCAGCACTTCAGTATTGACAAACGGATCCACTACAACATGTTGCGAACTCTAAAAGGAGCTAGACACACTCTATCAACAGCTTACAAAATGTATTAGATTTCAAGGAACAAGGTGGAGCCCCATGAGAAGGAATGCTGATTCAATAAGTGTGGGGAACCAAAAATGATAAGAAATATAACATTTGAAACAAACCCTTTCTCTTTCTGTGTGTAACTGATCCTCTTGTAGTGGTTGTAAACAGCCACGGAAAGTATCTGCAACATAAACAACAGTCATCAATACAAAGGCCAGCGCTTGACTAGACAACTCTATCTCTCGATAAACAAATAGTTCAGTAAAAAACTTGTAAAATAACTGCTCCCAAACTGCCAAACAACTCAGATATTAAGCACAGAATATGCATGGAAGGAAATATAAAGTTTTAAACCCAACGTAACAGGGATCCTTTAAACATTGGAATTGGTAATCAATTAACCGAAGCATCATAGTAAGCATAAACACAATGCAATATAAGATATGGCGAGGCATTGCACATGGTTATGCATATTGGTATAAATGCACTAATACTTGAGAAGCTAATGAAATGTGAGGTAATTGACTGATGTGCAGCAATGGATTATATAACAGAACCTTTTTTGCTCTGTGTTGGCCAATAACAAACTTGTCAAGCCCCTTGCAAATCTCCTTCGGAGTCGGTAAATCCTTTCCCAAATTGGACCCGCCCCATTCATTCCTCTCTCCACCAGGCACAGCCGCCCGAATGCCAATAACTTTGCGGCCAAAAGTCGGGGCAGAGGCAACAACTCTGTGAGCTAAAGGCGGACCCGCCGGAGTATGCACAGCCAAGCCATCAGGGGGCGGAGGGGGCCGATTTTCCGGCGGATCAACACCTGAGGACTTGAAATTCTTCATGAGTGAGAGTGACACTCTAAGCTTGTTACGCCAAAATTTCTCACCACCACCACCATTTCTATTACCGCCATTGCTTCCATGCTTCTTATCTGAATCCCTAAGTTTATTGTTAACACCATTAGAAGCAGAAATGTGCCTGCCTATCTCGACGAAATTGCCCTCGAGAAGATCGGTCTGGGAGGGCTGGAAGTAGTAGGCGGTTTTGCAATTGGGGCAAAAACTGAGAGCCTGATGTCCAGAACCAGTTCCTTGTTCGGGAGGAGGAGGAGGACGAACAGAAGGTGAGAGATTGGAGCGAAAATGGCGTTTGGAGGAGAAAAGATCCAACTCGGCTGAGCAACGAGGACAATTGGCTTCGGCCTTAATCTTGCGGATTGAGGTCTGGTTGGTGGGGGAGTCGCCGGAGCCACCGCGGTCGCACTTGTACCGCTTCTGCTCTCCGATGGACGATTCGCGGCGGCGATAGGAGCTCTGACCCGTTTGCAGGCTATAGAGATGGGTCGATGCCGGCGTCGAACGGTACTTGTGAGCCGCCGCCGCCGCGGCCCTGTCGCTGAACCTCTTCCATCTCCAGATTCCGGACATTGAACGGAAACTAAATATTTTGAGTAAAAAATTGGAAATTTCAATTTTAATCCAATAAAATTACAAATAGAAACCCAAATTAGCAGTTCATGTATTAACGATAAAAAAAAATAGTTTTATTATGTAGTTAATAAAAAAGAGAGGAGAGGACTAACTAAACGCTGTCGTTTACTTAAAATGGGAGAAGAGACAGATCCGTGGTTTATATCCGGATCCGATTCTAGTAATTGCGAAGAGAGGAGACAGATCCGCGTCTTGTTGCTTCGGGCCTGAGGTGTAGTAGAAGAACCCTCTAGGGTTTACCAGAAATTCTCTCGTCTTTTGCTTTTGCCAGGTTCTTTCTCTCTCTCCTCTCGTTAATGTACTGCAAATTTTAATCTGGTATTTTGATTTTGATACTGTTTTGAGCTACAAATTCTCATCCTAGAGCTCCTATGGGGTTTTGTTTCTACTGTGTCCTGGTTTGGTTTCTAACCCTCTTTTTTAACATAACATTACCTCAAAGAAGATGCTGTTGGTTTCTAAGCCATCTATCTCTTTGAACATTACCCAATAATTTGAAGAGATAGTTTGGTTTCTAACCCATCTATCATTACCCAAAAAAATAAAAATAAAAACTAAACATAAACAAATGATAAACTAACCTAAACTAGATTACAATCTAACCTAACTTAAATAACACATATAAAGGCCAATTTTATATCTTTTAAACCCTATGAGCTCCACACAGCATCAAATTCGCTATGCACCTACATCACCAATTCTGTGATCCTATGTTTTTGGACTTTTTGAATTTTTTGAATTTTTCAATCAGCTTATTTGGGAATATTTTTATTCAAAAAAATTAGGGTTCAAATCAGATTTGAACATTTGAGTTACTTTGTTATGAGATCTGAAAATTTAGCTTGTTTGTAATAATTTCATTTGTTAATTTGTTGTTATATTTGAAAATTTTATGTCTCAATTTGGGTCATATTGTAATGATTTTATTTGATTGTGTTTCAATTTGGTTGATTTTGGAGGGCAACAATGTCTTTTGACATCACAATGTAGCAGCTTGCAGCTGCTAAAGTATCTCACTGCTCCATTGTTTAGGCTATAGGAAAATCACAGCTTCCAGGCTCCAGCTGAGCTACACCATTTGTGCTGGAAGCCGTTTTTTTTTCTTGTTTTTGCCAAACAGTGACTAAAACTTGTCAAAACTGCTAGGTAGTTTATTGTACAGAAAGCTACTTTACTCATACTATGTAGAAATTGCTTAATTTTTGTCTTTAATTAGCTTTCTGATTTCAGTTATCAGTTTCATTTCCTGTTCTTTGAGCTAAAATTGTCTTCAACAAGTGTGGTTGTAGGTAGTATTAGGCTGAGCCTTATGATTCTGGCTTTTGTGTCATGCATATTTGCTGTTAGTATCTTGTTTGCTTGACCCTTTGGATATGGTATTTTGTGTGAGCTTTCAGAAATTTGCTGAAATTAGTGGCTTGATTTGCTAGTAATGTACTACAGTTATTGCTTTAGCTTAATCAGTTGAGCTTCTTGCTGTTGGCTTCAGGTTTCTTGATTTCAGTACAAATTTCCCATTTCTTAAAGAGATATGATGTACTTTATGGGGTCCATATGGGTGGTGAGAATAAGGATAAGGTTTCTGGTGAAAGAAATTGAATGTTGGACATAATTATTATTTTTATTATTGGTTTAGTTCCAAGTAAATTATATCTTATTTAGTCTGAAGATGGATGCTGAATCAAATTTACTTATATTTTTTTCTCTTGGTGTAATGGTTGGTTTAGTTACCAAACTGTGCATTTTGCTGTGTACTTTTTGCCTGTAAAATCTCCCATGGTTTTTTAGGCGATCATTTATTTCATTTCTGTTAGAAATTAGTTTGATTTTGATATGTTCTGTTGCCATGTGATTCTTGCATAAGAAGAATGAACTACATTTCATCTGGCAACAAAACATTTACTTTGGTCTTTACTAAGATTATTCTGTGCTCATAAAGCACCAAGCATAGTTATCATCTTCTTCTTTTTTTAATCTTGAGACATTTAAAATGCTATTCATTTATTGAAGGAAACATGCTGTGATTGAGTTTTATGAATTTAAATTGAATATTCGTTTTCTTTCAGTGGTTCAAAAATAGCTTGTAATGGCCTATTGAATCATGTATTTTTGCTCATTTCCTTGCCCTTGTACGCCCACTGGATCATAGCTATTTCAATAATGTTCAAAGAAGCCTTATTTGAAATGGAATAATTGGATCGTCTTCAATTTACTTTCATGTATGAAACTTGATAGATTTATGTGTGTTGGTTGTATCAGGACATAACAAGCCTAAATGTTTTCACATAAAACCCATTTAGATAGAATCTAGTGATAACATTCCTCGTTCTCGAGATCTTGTCTTGTTTGTGCACCACAATTTTAACATCTTTTCTAGGTTCCTAACATTTGTTTTAAGTATGGGTACATCCGTGTGAAACTCACTGCCTTGTAGCCACTTGATGTTGTAATGATTTATGTGACTTCCTAATATTTTAAATCCTTATTGCAGGTTAGGGGCAGATAGAAATTAGATTTACATCGTTTGTGTGCTATTAAGAAGTCATGATGCAGTTTGCTCCAAATGAGGGTGAAAATGCCCTATCCGTGGTTGGTCCAAGACCAATGGAATGGTCTACTGTTCCGTATAATGCTCCTCAAGGACCTGGGCCAAATGGAAAGCAGCGCACTTCTAGTTTGGAATCGCCAATCATGTTGCTGTCTGGTCATCAGAGTGCTATATATACTATGAAGTTTAATCCGGCTGGAACTGTAGTGGCATCTGGGTCCCATGACAGAGAGATCTTCCTTTGGAATGTGCATGGTGATTGCAGAAACTTCATGGTCTTAAAAGGACACAAGAATGCTATTCTGGATCTGCAGTGGACTACTGATGGGTCCCAGATTATATCAGCCAGTCCCGACAAGACTCTGAGGGCGTGGGATGTAGAAACAGGGAAACAAATAAAAAAGATGGCAGAACATTCCTCGTTTGTCAATGCATGCTGTCCTTCGCGTAGGGGGCCTCCTCTCGTGGTTAGTGGATCTGATGACGGAACTGCAAAACTATGGGATATGCGCCAGAGGGGGGCAATCCAGACATTTCCTGACAAATACCAGATCACTGCAGTAAGTTTCGCTGATGCATCTGATAAGATCTTTACCGGAGGTATCGACAATGACATCAAGGTATGGGACGTGCGTAAAAAAGAAGTGACCATGACACTTCAGGGGCACCAGGACATGATAACAGGTATGCAGTTAAGCCCTGATGGCTCATATCTACTTACCAATGGTATGGATTGCAAGCTATGCATTTGGGATATGCGCCCCTATGCACCACAAAACCGTTGTGTGAAGATTCTCGAAGGCCACCAACACAACTTCGAGAAGAACTTGTTAAAATGTAGCTGGTCGCCCGATGGAAGCAAGGTCACAGCCGGTAGCTCAGACCGGATGGTTTACATATGGGACACAACTTCCCGGCGCATCTTGTATAAACTCCCAGGTCACACCGGATCTGTCAACGAATGCGCATTCCACCCCAACGAACCAATTATCGGATCTTGCAGTAGTGACAAACAGATATATCTTGGAGAGATCTGAAACATGAACAATGCAATACAAGCAAAACTTCTCTTGAATGAAATTGTTGGTTAGTACTTGGTATAGCAACTGAGAATTTGTGGAGGTTTTGATATCTCTATTGTGTTGTTGACAATATATTGCATTTTGATTAATTTTTCTGATGTTATTTCTGTATTGTTTATGGTTCTTAGAACCTGTAATTCACATAATAGATCATGCACTGAACCATTAAATTTAGGGACAATTTTTTTTATCAATGACTCTAACCATACTCAACAAAACAAATACCCACGTAGTAATTAATTACTACTATCAATTAGATAGTATTATACATTTCTTTGACGTTTTTTTCTTAAATATATAAATAATATACTTCTAGCATGGTTAGAGCCAAAAATAAACAATTATATTTTGTGAGCTCTAAATCCATTCACATCTTATGACATAGAATAGTTTACAAATTGAATCCAATCCAATTAACAATTAAACATATATATAATAGCAGTAGTTATTGTTTTCCATAGGCCCAAAAATCCAGCTGATTGATTTGGTGAGAAGACGACGTCGCATTGCTCGCATCCTCGTACCTCACTCCTTTCGCCGTTGCTGCGGCCTCTTCGTCGCCAAGATGAGACGTGACGAGCCGGTCCAGCATGGCCCACTCGCTCATGCCCTCTCCGGGTCCGGAGCCAGCAACCATTTGCTGGTGATTGGTGGGGTGGCACGTGCCTACCTCAAGCCCGGGCTCATAGCGAAGGCTATCGCTGCCTCCGCTATCACAGTCTCGGGTGTTGGACATGAGTTGCTTGACGACGAGGGGAGAGTCAGAGGAGTTGGGGAGAGATGGGTAGTTGTAGCCGATTCCGATGGGTTTGGTGAGGAGTGATTGGGAATGGAAGAGGGAGTAGTGGTCGGGGTGTGGGGGAGGCACGGGAGGCATGTGGTGGGGTGCGTAGTGGAGGCCGAGGTCGGGCTTGTTGAGCTCGAAAGGAGCTTGTTGGCGCATGAGGTACTGGTTGTGGGCATGGGCGTGCATGAAGGTTCGGGCTTGGTGGTTGTTTGTTGATGCGTTGTTGCTCATTTGTTGGTCCGATGAGTTCATGCTGCTTCCTCCTTCGTTTCCTAGTCCCACCTTGAATAGGTTTTTCTTCTTGAACACCCTGCATACTACCCACCCATCTTCCTGTAACAT
>JAYMTE010001772.1:0-12493 GCA_036897545.1 Pelargonium fulgidum
CCTTTATTAGGCCTGCCAATATATGCCATTACATTAATTGGAATTTTTATGCGGTTCAACAACCCATTGATTTATTTTATAAAAATTAAAAAATTGGCATCTGACCCTACCCGTACAAGCCCAAATACGGCTACGGAATAATAACAGTAACAAGTCAACGAATGGCAAACTTGTAAAAAATTGAACAACAGAGGGGCATAGCAGTCAAAAGATAACCAGACGAGACGAGACGTAGCTTTTTCAAATCTATTTAACTGTCTTCTCTGAAAAGAAGTTTCAAATTGAAGAGATCCAAAAATTCCAAACCCACTTCCACAACAATAATATTAAAAAAAAGCATTACCAGAGAAACAAGAAAAGGAAAGGAAGATCAAAAGATGACCGGTCCAATTCCATTGACGAATTTTCCATAATTCTTGCTTTTTTTCCAAGCCAACTTAATTCTTCTTGTTCTTCAGTTGAAACTTGAAAGAAAGGTCCATTTCTTTTTGCACAAGTTTTGGTCTTTTGGTGAAGAAACGTGCTTCCAAGGTTTGCCTCTCTCGTCTCATGCTCTTTTTGCTTTCTGGGTTTTGTTTTTGTTATGGTGCTCTGTTCTTGGTAAAGATTTCTGTGTGAATTTATATATATATATTTTTTTTAATAAGTGGTTGTTGGGTTATTGCTAACCGTTAAGGTTACTGTGTCTGTCTTGCTCGTTGCAGTTTTTGATTGGTAGTACTTTGCTTTGTTTTATTATTGTTTTATTTGGATTGTTCTTGAATACCCCTTTATTCTCTTTTTATGGTCTTGGCTTGAGATTAGCTGTTTTGCTCTTTTGTGGCTTTGGGGACTCTCAATTCACTCTTTGGTAATAATTAAAAAAAATTACATTATTTATGTATTATGTTAATTTGTTTTTAGCAAAGGTCCATTTGGATTTTTTTGCAGCTTGTTGTTATGTGATTTATGACAAAATAATAAGATATTTCACTTTATCCTTCTACTATTTGCAATTAACTCCATAATTTCAGTGTATTTATGTGTTATGATTTATGAATACTCTTCTAGGGATCTGATATGGGCTATTGAGAAGATTTGGAGTGAGCTTATCATATTATTTTGGATTGACATTTCACAATGGAAGAGAAACCATTCCCTGCTTGGTCTTGGTCAGTTGAGGAGTGTTTGAAAGAGTACAATGTGAAACTAGACAAGGGTCTGAGCAGCTATGAGGTTGAAAAGCAGCGCGAGAGGTATGGTTGGAACGAGCTAGCTAAAGAGAAGGGAAAACCCTTGTGGCGGCTGGTATTAGAACAATTCGATGATATGCTTGTGAAGATTCTCTTAGTTGCAGCTTTTATATCATTCATTTTGGCTTATATGCATGGAAGCGAGGAAGGAGAGAATGGGTTGGAGGCATATGTTGAGCCATTTGTGATAGTGTTGATTCTGGTCCTTAATGCCATAGTTGGGGTTTGGCAGGAGACTAATGCTGAGAAGGCACTTGAAGCTTTAAAGGAGATGCAATGCGAGTCTGGGAAAGTTTTGAGGGATGGGTATCTTGTACCGGACTTGCCTGCACGGGAGCTTGTCCCCGGGGATATAGTGGAATTGCGTGTTGGAGACAAAGTCCCTGCTGATATGAGAGTTGCAGCTTTAAAAACTTCGACTTTGAGAGTTGAGCAGAGCTCATTGACTGGAGAGGCCATGCCCGTTTTGAAGGGCACTAGTGCAGTTTTCATGGATGATTGTGAGTTACAGGCTAAAGAAAATATGGTTTTTGCTGGTACAACAATTGTTAATGGGAGCTGTATCTGCATTGTAATTAGCACTGGAATGAACACCGAAATTGGAAAGATCCAGAAGCAAATACACGAGGCATCGCTGGAAGAGAGTGATACTCCTTTGAAGAAGAAGCTGGATGAATTTGGCAGCAGACTGACAACTGCAATTGGACTTGTTTGTCTCATTGTGTGGATTATAAACTACAAAAATTTCTTGTCATGGGATGTTGTGGACGGGTGGCCTACGAATATTCAATTTTCTTTTGAGAAATGTACCTACTATTTCAAGATAGCCGTTGCTCTTGCAGTTGCTGCAATTCCGGAAGGTCTTCCAGCTGTAATCACTACTTGTTTAGCTCTAGGTACCAGGAAAATGGCACAGAAGAATGCAATTGTGCGAAAGCTTCCAAGTGTGGAAACTCTAGGGTGCACAACTGTGATTTGCTCTGATAAAACTGGAACTCTGACTACAAATCAGATGTCTGTGATAGAATTTTTCACATTGGGTGGGAAAACAACCTCTTCAAGAACTTTTCGTGTTGAAGGAACCACTTATGATCCTACCGATGGTGGAATTGTTGACTGGACGTGCTACAATATGGATGCTAACTTGCAAGCAATGGCAGAAATATGCGCAGTGTGCAATGATGCTGGGATATATGGAGAAGGTCGGCTCTTCCGAGCTTCAGGTTTGCCTACGGAGGCTGCTCTTAAGGTTTTGGTTGAAAAGATGGGTGTTCCAGATGCTAAAGTCAGGAACAAAATTCGCGACATGCAGCTTGCTGGAAACTATTTGATTGATCACAGCACAGTTAAGTTAGGTGAGTAGAAACCTTTGGATTACTTTATACATTGTATTCTGAAAGTACTTCGTAACTCCTGAATCTTATACATGTTTGCTTAGTATAGGCTGCTGTGAATGGTGGGCAAGAAGATCAAAGAGGGTTGCCACATTGGAGTTTGATCGTGTTCGAAAGTCGATGAGTGTCATCGTCAGGGAGCCCACGGGGCATAATCGACTTCTTGTTAAGGTGACATTTTTTTCAAAAATTTCATGCCAGCTGTTTTTTGAAAGAGAATGCAAAGAATGGAGTTACTAGTTTAGGTCTTTTAACATATTGGTTTGAAAGAACATTGTGAGTTACATTTGATTGTAGAATCACCCCCTCAATCATTACAAAACTCAGATAAGAAGTGTACGGAAAGCCAGATGCTTCCTTCCCAATTTGATAAAATCAACTGATTTGCAGTAATGAACTTTTATGGAGCAACTGAAATTTGACACAGTGAACTGTCTAAATTGGGAATAATATGACTCCTTATAAACTTGATCTGCTCAATGAAGTTTCCTCCTAGTGATGTTTTTGTTTATATTTTATTGAACAGATGCTAAACAAAACTTTCTACTCATCAATGTTGCTATCATTAATTGGAATTGCTTTTTATTGTAATATTTTTTGTCAAATACCACATTTACAAGTTATTTGATTCTCGGAATATTCAGGGTGCTGTTGAGAGTTTACTGGAGCGCAGTTCACACGTACAACTTGCAGATGGATCCATTGTTCCTATAGATGAATCTTGTAGGGAACTTTTACAATTGAAACTCTTGGACATGAGCTCAAAGGGACTGCGATGTTTGGGAATGGCATATAAGGATGAACTTGGAGAATTTTCAGATTACTATTCTGAGAGTCATCCTGCCCACAAGAAGTTGCTCGATCCATCTTGCTACTCCTCCATTGAGAATGATTTGGTTTTTGTAGGAGTGGTTGCACTAAGGGTGAGTAAATGTTAGGCACTTATACCCTTTTGTCAAATTTTCAATTGTCAAACTTGCAAGCGAAGATTTTGTTTAACACCTTACTCTGCAGGATCCTCCTCGTGAAGAAGTTCATAAAGCAATTGAGGATTCTGGAGAAGCTGGAATTAAAGTTATGGTTATAACTGGAGATAATAAGTCGACAGCTGAAGCTATCTGTCGGGAAATCAAACTGTTTTCTGGGGATGAGGATTTTAGAGGGAGAAGTTATACAGGTAAAGAATTCATGGCCCTTTCCTCTTTACAACAAGCTGAAATTTTGTCAAAACCTGGAGGAAAGGTTTTCTCTCGTGCTGAGCCTAGACATAAGCAAGAGATTGTGAGGATGCTGAAGGAGATGGGAGAGGTTGTGGCAATGACTGGCGATGGTGTGAATGATGCACCTGCACTTAAACTCGCTGATATTGGAATTGCCATGGGGATTACCGGAACAGAGGTAACACATAATTACACTTTCACACTGCTGCGAACTTGCTATGTGCATTGTCCTTCACTCATTGGGTTCATTATCTTAATCTGACTAAGTGAAAATTTCAAAGGCACCATGTGCTTTATCCCAAACATACTGTGTAGCACAGTCTGTTTAGCAAATATTACTAATAGCTTGGTTTTCAGTGAAGTTCGGACCCTTGAAAGTAACTAGTGCATACCTTTTTTTGTATAAGAAATAACCTTGGCTGCTTGTCTTATCTTGATCTCTTTGCGCTTGGCATTCTAGGTTGCAAAAGAGGCTTCGGATATGGTCTTGGCAGATGATAATTTTAGTACCATTGTTTCAGCTATTGCAGAGGGCCGCTCAATCTATAACAACATGAAAGCTTTTATCAGGTGCCCCTTTAGTTTTTGATCTTTTCACCTTGTGAATGGTTTACAAAATATTTACTATTTCCTTAATGTGCAGGTATATGATATCATCTAATGTTGGAGAGGTAATATCGATCTTCTTAACTGCTGCTCTGGGGATACCGGAATGTATGATTCCTGTGCAGCTTCTTTGGGTGAATTTGGTCACCGATGGCCCTCCTGCCACGGCTCTTGGTTTTAACCCTGCTGATGTTGATATAATGCGGAAACCACCCCGCAAAAGTGATGATGCTCTATTAAGCTCGTGGGTTCTTCTTCGTTACTTGGTCAGTATTCATTCAAATGTATTCAGTAAATTTGAACTTCAATTAAATTTGCCGAAAGCTTTGATAGCTCCAACTCATTAATAATATCTAAATGAAGCAGAACACTGCTTAGCAACCTAAAATGTTATCATGAAATTGTGTCAATGCAGGTAATTGGTTTGTATGTGGGCATTGCAACTGTTGGCATCTTCGTCGTGTGGTACACCCAAGCTTCGTTCATGGGCATCAATCTTGTGAGTGATGGGCATACCCTTGTTGAGCTATCTCAGCTTCGCAACTGGGGACAGTGCTCCTCATGGTCGAATTTCACTGCAGCTCCATTTATGGTTGGCGGGGATCGCATGATTGCATTTTCAAACCCGTGTGACTACTTCACTGTCGGTAAAGTTAAGGCTATGACTCTATCACTCTCTGTTCTGGTTTCAATAGAGATGTTCAACTCCTTAAATGCCCTCTCGGAAGACAACAGCTTGGTGACAATGCCACCTTGGAGAAACCCCTGGCTTTTGGTTGCCATGTCCGTCTCGTTTGGACTTCATTGCCTCATCCTTTACGTCCCAATCCTAGCCGACGTGTTTGGTATTGTCCCGCTGACTCTGAACGAGTGGTTTCTGGTCATATTGGTGTCTGCTCCTGTTATTCTTGTCGACGAGCTCCTCAAATTCATGGGAAGGCTTCAAAGAAGGAAAGCAAAGAAAGAGAAGACAGCATAGATGCTATATCATTGTGATTTGTGGACCTTGTTTCTTAACTATTCTTTTATGTACTTGTTGTCTTTGATCCATCTGGGAAAGGAAAGACATCACTCACATTTCTCTGCTGCTCTAATTTAAGTTTTAGAAGAAATGAATTGTATCAATACAAAACCTGTTTTGTGAATGATACTAAAGAATTCAATTCTAATAAAGAATGACCTCAGTTTGTACATCAACTTACAATGAATTATCTTTATGGACTGAAAAAATTAGTCCACCTTTTTTTTTTTGAAAACAAAAAATTAGTCCACCTTAATTTAACTATACAGAACAAATATCATGGCTTTGGATATGCATGAGCCACAAGAATCATACAATCCCATCCCTCCAAAATGGTACATATAACAGGCACCAACTGCATGCAAGGGTAGAGTCTTCTTTTAACCTTTGAGATGGAAATCAAATGATGCACATTCAATAGTGAGAAGAGAGGCGTTTTCCTTTGAAGTTAAAAACTCCATACGTACTCATGATGCATCATCCTGCACGTGTTGATAGATGTGCACATTTGTGCCAGGCCATCAGCTCCTCAGCACCCAAGCAAACCCTGGTAATACGAATGGGATAAAGGCATGAAGTCACAAGTTTCCTCAGAAATAAGAAGACTGATCGTGAAGCACATTCAGGTGAGCAAGTATTCTGGCTGCCAGTGACTTCACACTACTGCTTCCCCGCTGAGTCAAATCAACTAAAAGCATCTGAGCTGAGGATCCGTACTTTTGTTTGAACTCCACCAGCCGGAAAAGTCTTTCTAAAGCATTCAGCGCTTTCTCCTGCAATCTGGGGGAAGGGGAACTAAGAAATCTTATTATTAGTGGCATGGCATTGGCTTCTGCAAGAACCTTACTACCACTTTGCAATTTCACACCGTCAATTAAAGTCAACAATGCATCCAAAGCAGCCTCGCTGGCTGCAGGATCTGGTTCCTCAAGGACCCTCACAAGGGGTCCCATTGCATCAGCCTCCACAAGGCAATATGATGACTCAATGGTACATATACCACCATGAACCACACAACACATTTCTCGGGGAGCTGAAAAGCACCAGAATCCCTTATGCGTTGGTACAGGTCTGGTCAGCTGAGAAGAGCTCTCTGAAAAACGAGCAAGTGAAACAGCAGCATGTTTTTTAGTCAGGGGTGTGCCGGAGTCAAGCAACTGTACCAGCACAGGTATAATGCCAGCTTCAGCTGCTTTTTTCTGAGATTCCTGGTTAGTGGAAGCAGTGAAACGACATATGGCCCCCACAGCATTCTCAATTAACTGATGTTCATGTACATCATACTTCTTGTCATTAGAGAGAAAACTGATGATGGTTGGCAGTGCTCCAGCATCCAAAAGCCACTGAGTCATCTGAGGATCCTGTGGAAGGTTAGAGATGATACCAACTACAGAAGCAATTTCTTCCTCATTATCAGAAGATTTGATGATCCTAACTAAGGTTTCAATGCTCTTCTGATCAACATGCTCCAGGATGATGGCTTCGTATCCACCTTCTACCAAACAACAGAGCAGCTTCACAGCATTTGCTCTTACATCTGTGTTATCATGCTCACATAAGGCAAGCAACACTTGCACAGCTGAGCTCTGTAGTTGTAATTACACCAGCACATCACATGTCAGCACTAAATGATATAATATCCAACAAAAATTTATCCCATCAGTTAGTTAGCAAGTGTGATACCACACAAAGCGAATATATTAAACTGCATAGGTCTCTTAAAAAGTTCCCTATTATTAGTGCCATGCTCCATTCAAGCTTATCATACAGGTTGCTATTCCCTTACCCTGGGCCTTAAACCTAGGGTTCCTAACTGTTAAATAAAGTTATGTATGTATTATTGCCTATAAAAAAAAAAAGTATTATTGCTTTATGCCTTAAGCCCAATGTTATTCATGGTACAAAGAATATCTTGATGGCCCTTCTAATATTGGCCCTACACTGCCAATTTTATGTAAGACTAGCCTGTCTCTGGCCTTCTCACTACCCAGAAGAATTTATACTTACTTTTTTTAAGTGAAGGTTTCATGGATCAACAGAAAAGAACTTTTCGATTTTCTAAATTAATGTTCAATATTATAATGAGGTAAATTCTGTGTATGTCTGTGTTTCACACAAGATATGCATACCTGCATTAACTTGTTCTTGATATTTGTGGCAGAGGGAGAATGGCACAAGGCGTTAAAAGTCCTGAGAATGCTTTGCTGTATGCCAGGCCCATTCAGGCTAACTAAAGAAAAAAGCATGCAAACTTTTTCATCCGATTCCAACAATGACACTTCTGTTGAACCAGGATCCTGAGACACGGTTGACAAGGCAAGTTGCATAATTGTGACAGCAACTTCTTCACGCAAATTAGAAGATGCTGAGCTATGACGAAATAAAAGGTCAAGCAGTGGAACGGCTGCACCTTCCCTAATCATCTGCAGGCCATTCTTTGGTAGACTTGAGATGTTTTGAAGAGCTTTAACAGCCATTTTTTGAATGTGAATGTTTCCATGTGAAACCAAATGAAGAAGTGGAGCAAGTACACCACCTTCAAAAAGAGATGCTTTATTGTGGTCAGTCAATTCCATTTCTGCCAAAGTTGTTGCCATGATCATTTTGACGTCTTCTGGTCCTGCACAATTGAATCCCCGTGAATTAAAGGTAAAACTTGTAAGACTTGTAGAACTTCTTAATGACATTTCAAATTATTAATATAATGTGCACTTCTAATTCATTAGCCTAAAGCCTTGGACAAGTTATAGCAAACAACAAAAGACATTTATAAAGATCATACAAATATCCACTTCTTAATCTTTCCTGATCATATTTGGATCAAACATATAGTTTGTATGACATAATGTTTAGCTCTTCTACCGCATTAATTCAAATATATCACATAAGCATAATAATAAAATGAAATCAGTACATAGGGCAAACTAATTAAAAGCTTTCAGACAAGTTCTAGAACAGTTTTCACATAAAGAATTCAAGTATTTAAAACCTTGTTTTTAATCTTTCTTTCACATATGCCATCATTCAATGCATATAGTTTTGTGTAATATGTACAATAAACATGTTTTTTTTTTCCTACAATATAAAATAGCAAATACTGTAACACCTAAACACACTTATCAGCTCAAGATATGAGCAGATGATAAAGTATTTTTTACTATTAAAATCATTCTGATATTTCAGTATGATAGCATACATGAATGTACACCCAGCACTTAAAGGTAATTTCAATTAAGGAAAAAACCTGAGGAAAGACGCTGCAGAAAATATTTAAAATAATTTGCTTTAGCCATCTGTATTATATTCTGATCAGAGAATGAGAGGTTTTGTAGAAGCTTTTCTGCTTGTCTGGCAGCTTGACTATCATCACTACTTGACATAGTCACTAAAAGGAGTATACAACCTTGAACCTTCCCAATGCAGTCTCTTGCCAAAGCACATTTTGATAATTCCAGCAGCAACGCAACTGCTAATTTTCTTTCCTCAATGCGGCGTCCAAGAGAACGAACAATACATTCAATAGCATTTTCAACTTTTGTGACTCTTTCCTGCACATATAATAGTTTACAGAAAAGATGAATTATATGAAAAACATACAGCAACAAAACTTATCCTGGACAAAAGGTGGAGACAGACCCCATCAATGTAATGGATATTGGTCCAACAACGATGCCATGACAGAAACTTCAGCAAGTATCTTCATCAAATATAAACAGTATATCATCTGAACCCAAAAGAAAGATTAAGTACTGACCAGCTTACCCTTGTAACAAAATATTAGGAGGAACATTATCCGTATATAGATATATTTGCTCATACACGGTAGTCCCAAGTTCTAATTCTTTCCATCCATTATCTTATTAATTAATTAATCATAATTACAGCACCTAAATTCAACTTGGGAGATCCTTATAAAGTAGCAGTTCATGAATACATGGTCATATTGTAAATGAATTATAGTTGTTGCTTTAGCACTTAATAACAAAAGGAGACAATAAACTAGCATAATCATAGGTAGAAGAGAAGAGCGAAGTACCTTAGCATCATCACTATCCTTTGCCAAAATGGAAAGGATAAAAAGTGTACGATTTCTCATGTCACGGTTCTTAGCACCAAGAAGTTTTATGAGGATTGGTATGTAATTCTCCAATATTACCCACTCACAGTGAATGTCTCTTTGTTCACAGAGATCCTGTAACTGTCCCAGACAATGAAGCACTTCTTCCTCCTCTTCAGACAGTAATTTTGATTTCATAGAAGCAATTGTAATCATGGTATTCCTGTCCTTCCATTCTTCAATTGATTGTCGCAGAGTCTTGTTGGGGCGAAGAATTGATGTGTTTAAAGGGGTCATGGTCAAGGGACACAATTTGTTTCCATCTGCAAACCACTTTTCTATTGCGTTTCTTTCAAATGTCTGTCCTGAAGAAGTCTCTACAGGATCTACCATGACATCCCGAGTGATGGGGCAGTAGAATGACTGTAGAGGTTCCAGTGGTTGACTACCTAAGGATTTCCGCTTGGTGAAATACTTCATCTCTTTCTCCTTGGGAGATGAGGTAGCATCCGCCCTTTCTAAGAGGGCGCTAATCTGAGCCATTTGTATAGCTTCAGCCTGGTCCTTCCTAAGCTGGGTATTTTCTATCTCACTCTTGAACTCTTCAAATTCCTTTCTCAATGCTGACCTTTCATTTGGAATTCCAACAGCCTCGGCAATGAGAATCAGCAAATTATTGGCATATGACCGATCGACAGTCCTCTCTTGTATACCTGATTCGATTTTCTCTAAAATCTCTTCCTCTGCTATAGCTGCTTTGAACTCAGCTCTCTGCAAGTTGTCACAAACATTACCAATTTCCTCAATTATTCCCGAAGACAGATCCAACGAGGCTAAAGGAAGGAGGCCTAATGCCCTGCTGATCTCTCTCGTAGCATCCTCTAAACGCTTAACTATCGTCCTGCAATTCATCAAGAGATATACTTTGTTTCTTTTGCTGCATTCCAGTGTTAACTGTTTTGCAGCCTTTATTTCTCGATTTAGTATTTGAATAGCACTGTTTAAAGTCTCAGAATGACCAATGTCTTTCTTGTTCAACTCTTTTAATAAAGGGACGATCTTTTCTATGTAAGTAGTGAGTTCCTTAAAACTCTCCTTCTTGATGAGGACATCGTTAGCGGCAACTACAAGCTCGAGAATGATCTCTACTGTCTCAGAAAGAACTTCTGAAGCTGGAGCACCTGCGATATTAGTAGCCAGGCTGACTGCTGTCGTCATGCTACACCACAACAGTGCTAGGAAACAGAATCCTTTTTTCTCATGTAATGAAAACTCTGATTAGAAACACAAAACCCAAGGTGTGGGATGACCATATCGACATTGCCCAGGGCATCATCTTCACGTTCAAACACGTACAAATTTTATGTCATATAATGCCTACATTCAGTTCCCATATGCAAAAAGTCAGTCACAGTTATTTGCTGAGAACTCCTAATCTAAAAAATAGATGGAACTAAGCAGTCATTCAGTTGCTGAGGATAGGAAGCACTGAAAGGAATTGTTTGATTCGACCAAGTATGGGATTGGAACAAGAAATGAAATGTGAAATACCAAATCATGGATATCTCAATATATTGAATATACTTATTATAGCCTCTAAAAAAGTGCACGCTTTTGGACAAGACTTTTTATGTTGTCGAAAGCAAAACAAGAACTTATGAATGTGCTAGTATCAATGTGATCAGCGAAAAATACCCATTTCTCTGTAACAGAAAACAATATGGAAATGTGTCTGGGAGCTGAGAGTAGAAAGTGAGTTTAAGGAACTCATTTAGAAAACATCTAAGATATTTTCTGCCAAAAAGAACAGAAAAACGAATAGCTACACAGATCTTCACCAATAAAACATGAATTATCAATGAATAACATAACTAACAAGAAAGTGTTTCTAGAGATAATCATTGCAGACCAAAATAATAACCACAAAATGTTTTCACAAACCAACACACCCTTGCAGTTATCTCAGCAGCTAGAATGATGGTGAGGAAGAATCCATATGCACCTACCCAAGCAAAGCCTACCTCAACATATCCAAAACCTTTTTCCTTAAGAAACAGCAAATAAAGCTTTAAAAAAAAAAAAATCAGAAACCCAGTTTCAATAACATCCAGCAAAAAATCAACATAAGTGATGGACTTGAAAAGATATAAATGCTCACCAAAATTTCAACTCAAGCTTAACAAAATCTAGGAGAAATAGTTTCTATAAAATCCTCGCAATCAGTTCTAGAACAACTCTGGTATAATGAGAACACGAAATGGCCAAATACATAATCTTTTTACTCGAGCCAAGAAGGAAATCATGCACGAATTTTCATAGTTCAACTAGAATTATAAAAAATAAAAAAAACAGAAGCAAAACCAAAACCCAGTGAAGCACAGTACCAAATCGTTGAATTAAGCTATAACAAAAATTGAGCAATCTATGATAAATTGAAGCAATTAGGAAAGATGATGAGAGGAAGAAATACCTGGAAAAGGAGAATGAACATAGTTGTTGAATAGAATTTGGGTAGAATGAAAGTGGGATTTTCCGGGAAAGTGGTTTTCTTGAAATGGACGGGATATAACAAAACAGAGAGAAAAAGCTTTAGTTAATAGATTTGTATGAAAGATTTTTCTCCATTTTCTCTTCACTTCTTCTTCTTCTTCTTCTTCTTCTTCTTCGTCTCCTTCTCAACACTCAAGTCAAGGTGGACTCTCTCTCCTCTTTTCTTGTCCCCTCCCAATTCCAATCATGACTCATCCTTCCTTGTCACTCGTTAGTTATGTAACTAATTTTAGTATTTGGAAAGGAAAATACTATGAACCAACACCAATAAAAACATATACTGTACTTATATGATTTAACTATTTAAAGTAAAAAAAATGGTTTTATGTTTCCAGATCCCTTGTACTGTTTTTTATTTTATAAAGTTGACCCCTACATTCTGACATTGGCTGTTTCGAACCCTAGACTGAAAT
>JAYMTE010001773.1:0-12490 GCA_036897545.1 Pelargonium fulgidum
TACTTATTAATAGTCAAATTCAACGCGAATACTTACGAGTTCAAGTTCCTTTCATTTGGCAATACAACCCTATTGCTTCGATTGGCCAGGTCGGAAAAAGAAACTGGAAGCAGAACTTTTAGTTAGAAAAGCATTTGCTAATTCAAAAGGATAGACTATGTACAGTAGTAAAATGCTGAGACTTATCGGCTCGAACCCGGGTACACAACCTCAATTTAGGAATGTCGTAATTTTTCTTTGTAATAAGTAATGTACACCCTAAGCTACCTACTAAAAAGCTTTGAGAGTACTTGTTTAAAATGAAGGTCAGACTTGAAGTTTTCTATCTAAGTGATTTTTTGACTTTAAACTCCGCGGGTTTCACCTAAATACAAAAATCATTAGAACTCGTCCTGTTGCTAACTCGCTTCCTATTTTGTTGAGATAAAAAGCTCTCCCAAGTCTAAATTACTGGATCTTTTTAAGAGGAATAGTATAGTATATACAAAGAAGCTAGCTCTCGATATTCAGTTTGAATAAGAGTATGAAGCAAAGTAAGCTTATGCCAGTGGTTCTGTGGTATTCATGTACTAACTCAAACTACTCCTTACCTACCTCCGTGTACCACTAAAGTCCAGTCAAACAATTATCTATCTTTCTACAACCCCTATCTATCTATAGTAAAAAGAACTAAATAGGAAGACACCAAGACTCAAGTTCCTTTCTTATCTTCCTCTTCTACTATATTCTATTATACTAATAAATGAAAGAAAACAAACTAAAGAATAGAAGACCTTTTCTAGGTTACTGTTAGCTCCGGGCAACAAGAAGATTGACCTACTATAAAAAAACTATAAAGGATCCGGGGAATCTAACTAAGCAGTGGAATTCAGAAAAGCGTAAGAGATCTTTATAAGGGATTCTTCCGTTTAGTACTCCATTTTGGCTAAGAAGATATTGGATATTCCCAGTTTTTGAGTGAAGGTAGGCTTTAAGATTAAGGGGACGTTTCAAGATAAAGAGTCTAGCTCAGATTATGGGTGGGTCTTTTCCGTATAACTGAGTGTAATAATTTCACGTAAGAAGAGATTGGTGTCCCGGGCACACTTTGTGTCACTGTAGGTTTATAAAAGGTTAATGGATTCTTGTGTAGTTCTAAGTCCCTAACAAAGTTTAGTTTTTTACACAAATCCGGAATAAGCCCTGTTTCTGCAACTAGGGACGTGTGAAGGAAAGCGCACATACCTTTTCAATAGAGAGGCTAACATGACCATCTACTCCAGTAGAAAAGTAAGCTATTCCCTTCCCTCAAAATCAGAATATCCGGGTAAAAAACTCCCTTGGAATTTAATACAGCTTTCTTAATTTCTTTTTGGGGTGTATAGCTTAGTTGGTAGAGCCTGGGGTTTCTGCCGGATGCGGGTTCAAGTCCTATAATTTGATGTAGTTTTTTGTTGGAAGTCCCCTTTTTCATATACTAAAGAAAGCCCTCTGGAGCAAGGGAATTCGGGTTTTTACAGGCTATCGTTCGTTAGATTAGCTTGTTTTGAGATTTAGTTAATAAGTGGATGTAAAGTTCACCAGGTAGTGCTATTAGTCATTTGCCCTCGTCGTGTAGTGAGCAAAGTTGTTAGGGATGGTATACATGAAACTTTTGTTTTGCTAGTATCCAAAAAAGACTTGATACTTAGCTATTGTCAGGTCCAAGATTTCTTACTATTACTACTATATAAGGAAAGTTTTATTACAAGCATGAACTTAGACTTTATATACTTCATTTTTTTCGGATTTCTTTTTTTTAATTACTACCTAGTTTACCTAATTAAAAGGGTTTTTTATACTGGATACGTATTCTTTTTATATTTTTATAATATAGTACTACTTCCTTGATATTCTTAAAACGAATATCTTGTGTTTTCGTCCCTGGGACCCCTTCCTATCCTATAATTTCTGTTTTTATTGTGTATGGATCTAGGGGGTTACTCGTTATATAGTCAAGTATATAGTATATAGTAGTTAGTAAAGTGTACGTTCTAATTATTCTAAAATCTTTTCTTGTTGAACAGAATGAATTTCCACGGGGCAGTGTAACCCTGTAACCGTAAGTACAAATCCTAGTATAACTCTCAATTATGAAGTGGTAAATCACCAGTTTTAGCAAGCAGCATGCGAGGGTTCGAACCACTATTCTTCCATTCATGATTTGGTATTTTAGAGTTACTTTTAGATACTGTACAATTTTTGCTTAGATATCCTTGTAAATAAAGTCAATGCAATTTATACGGATATACTAGTTGTGTTGGAATCGTACATAGGAACTGCACGAATATGGAAATCGATCTAGAAAATAAGAACCTTTGACCACAACGGAGAATAGTGAGATTGGAGCCCGGCCACTCTCAATTATGTCATTAGCATACTAATCTATCTAACATTGGACTTCCATTCAGCGAGAATCTAAGTTGTGCGACTACTGGTAAATCCTACTAGGGTCTCACCTCTTTCTAACTTATTGCTATAAAATTAAGGGTATCGTATGGGATTACTATACGAGAACGAGAATATGAATCAAAACCTCTTGTCGAAAAGAAATGCATTGCTAGTACTTTTATGTTTCACTCCTCTCGTTTTTAAGGACTCGGGTGGATTTTTTACGCAGCCTTTTTAGTATATAGAAAACTTTTGAGTTTTGGATTAGCTTAATTACAAAACTTTCTCAACTCAGGGAACCCCTTCTATTAATAATTAAGATTTCTTAACTTTTGAGATGTAAATTTGGGTTGGTAGAGACTTTGAACCTAATGGCTGCAGGTTCTAGTCCTGCTTTCTTAGTTCCTCTTTCTATGACTTTAGTTACTATAATCCCAAAATTGCTTTCTTTTTTAATCCAAAGAAAGTTCTTAGTGAGAGGTAGATGTTTTCCAATGTAATAAGTAGTAAAGTGTATAATTATGTTCTTTTTTTAGTCTTTTTAAAGCAGTAAAGCACTTGTTAGTTTGATCGACAGGCAAAGGGGGTTTGAGCTGTACGAATTTCTATGATAAGAAAGCCTACAGCAGCTCGGTTGGTTACGGTATATTTGAGTAAAGAAAGCGTAGGGAATCCAATTGGTGATAATAAATTCAGGCTTTACTTTAAATTTTTGAGAAATAAATAAGAAAACTCTTTTTTTTTTGAAGGAGTGTTTGTATTTGAGTAGGCAGAGTTGTAGAAGGCTCAAAATACTTAAAAGGAGTAGCCCCAGAGATATATCTACTCTCTCACGTTCGGAGTAAGAGAAAACCCTTTGTTTTTACCGGAACACTTCTTGAGGGGTATATAAAAGCTTCGTGAAGAACGCGCTTAGTTATATTTAGTTAAATTTTATAGATGCCGCGGGTTCTAAGATCTGTTCTGTACCTCCTTATCTTGTTGAGGTATAACTATAAAAAAATATTAGAAGGTACTTGATTGTTTCCTATAGCTATAGGTAGTTTTTAACTATGAATAAGCAAGAGTTAACTTAATTACTAGTTACTCCGCCCTAAAATTACTTTGAATTTCTTTATTATTGCATACTGCCTAAAAAGATAAACACTAAGAGTATCCTTATATGGAATACAGAGTGAGTATCGTGCCCCGTGTTAGTGAAATCTTTACAAATAAATGAATCTTTGGGTAGGTTTTCCTGGGCTCTACTTGAAAGAAGTCGAAACTCAGTAACAGAAGCTTTCTCATAGTAAGAGACTTTAACCCCCGCATGTCAGAACAAAGAAATTTTGGTTTAACGCGTGGAATTCCCTAAAAATGATACAACCTCACCTTCGTAAATTCAAGGAGCAGCCTACCTTTAAATATTGTAACCCAACACTATAAAGAAAATAAAGAGATTTGGAATAAGTATACCTTCCTTTTTCTTACCTATAAAGAAAGACTTTTGCTTCAGGCACCTTTCTTATTATTATGAATGACTGCGTTCTCTCCACTCTCTATATTATATAGGCCCCTCTATAAATGTTTAATTATAATTTAGGGTAAAAGACCTTCCAACAAAGAACTAAGGAAAACTTATTCAACTTGTCCACCCTTTTAAAAGCCTCATCAAAAGCCCTTGACTTATAGCCTATAAGCCTATTTAGTACTTATCTAGTGGACAAATCCTCCCTGGATTACTAGTGCTTTCATGCAAAACTCTAGTATTAAGATTCCGAGCCCTTTTCTTAATATTAAGCAAAGCATTAGGATACAAAAAAACTAAGCTAAGAGAGTCAATTTATACAGTAACGAGTTCTCCTAACTCCTAAGAAACATATCAAAGAGAGACGGGGTTGTCCTCTAGAAACAAAAAGCCAATTTCTGATATAGAAGGATTCACTCTGGGGTATCCCTATTAGATTAGAAGATATAAGAAACGCTACTGTTTCACTCTATTAGTACTGCATCTTGGAAAAACCACGGATTTTTTTTTAATAAAAACGATGCTTCACTATTATGAAATATGAAAAGGAGCCTTTTCAATCTTCCCGGTGAGATTACTTACTATACCCATTAAAGTGAAAGCTACTTGTTAGGATCTCTAGTATTGGTAGGAATTGAACGAATTAGCTAATCTACTAATCGAGATGAAACCTAACAATCTGGAAAGTGTTATTATCTAGAAAGAGAAAGCTTCATTGCAAGTTATACCCCCTTTCTATTACAATTCCTTGGAACTTACCCGACTCTAGAGCCTTATCTTAGTACTTTTCTTAAAAAAAATGCCCCAGAATCCTGTAACCTGGAAACAATCCCAATAAGCTAAGGAAAACTCGAATCTACTAAACTACTAAAACTCAAAGCTCAAATCTTTCTGTTGCTTGTAAAAGCGAATTTCTTTCTACTCTTTCTTACTTTGATTCCTGCACTTCTTTCAAACCCTAGACTAAGATTTCATTAGTGGAAACCAGGGATTCCTATAGAGCTGTATTCTATCTGTATATTTTACTCTCTCTTAGCAGCTGCGTTAGGCTTATTAGCTAGACCACCTTTACCAGTTCTTAGGCTTTTCTTTAAACCCATACCCTCGTACTCGCTCAACCCATCTCTTATCTCTTCCTTGCTTAGACTTCTCCCTACCTACAGGCCTATCCGGCGAATCCCTAAACTCTAAACTAAATACACCTTTATCGCCTTTATCGAAAAAGAGACTAGCTTTGCTTCCCCGCTTCACACTCCTTGAGTCTCAAACACCTTATTAAAACACAGGTTCTAATCCTATAAGACTTTGAGGTCGGACAGGTCAGGAAACCAATCTACTTCTCAGTCAGAATTGACTTCATTTCTTACTATCTCTTTCTACATCCCCTGTTAACTTGTTTAGCTAACCCGCGGATTGCCTTATAAGTAAGAGAAACCTTGCTTCCTCAGGATCTCTATATACAGGAAACTTCTTACTTTCAATATAGGACAACAAATCCCGAAAGTTTCCTTTAGCAATACCAAAAACAAAGACTAAGGCCCCTTTGTCAAAAAGACATTTTAGACTGCCTTATATCTCCCTTCTACAAACTAACACAGACAGAGCTCTCTACTTCGATTCAATAACAACTACTGACTTCAAAGCATTGAATGAGAGACTCTCAAGTCTAAGCTAAGAAACCGGCTTTCACAGGTAATTCAGGGTCCGGGGTTATAGAACTACTTTGGAATTCTGTCATTATATACTCTAAAAGTTTTTATATTTGGGCGCCCTCAGTCCCGATCAAGCAAAGCTAATAACAGAGGTAAAAACTCATACGATATCCTATTTATAGCGCGGCAAAAGGGTTGCGGATCGTGAACTTAGTTAGAAATTTCCTTGTGATCGAGCTACGGTTCCCTTTCATCTGTTAAAAATCCCAAAAGTAAGGAGACGTCCTTCTTTGACTTAGTTACTAAGTTTTATAAAATCTTGTTTAGTAAAAACTTGAATTTCCTTTTTCTCGATCAGCGAATAAGTCCAGCAAAAGACTCTATATTATGTACTCTAATAATAAATACAAACTAGCCCCTTAATATAAGACAGATAAGACTCAAAAAAGGGAAACCTGGGAACACGACAAAACCCTTACTTTAAAACTACGCACCCGCCTTCCTTCCAGACCTATCTTCTCCAGAGCTCTTTCTTAGCAGTTTGACCTTTCTCATGATCTATACTTGTATTCTGTATCTTAATACCTACACCAAACTCCTGAGCTCTTAGAATGTTACCCTGTTTTTTATTTACCTGTTGCTTTAATCTTACCAGTCTTCTTATTGTTCCCTGTACTTATTAGAGCTATCATATCTTGTTATAGAGTATAAGAGTTAGTATAGTAGTATCTATCTTATTTATAGCTATTGTAAACTTTACCCTTCTGTTTATTAGTTATTATTATCTAATAATGGGTAGTTATATTGCTTGTTAGTAGTCTTATAGTCTTAATAGTTCTCTTAGTTGTATTACTTGTTCTAATCTTCCTCTTGCCTTATTTGCTTTTATCATTAAAATAAAAGAGGAAAGAAACCTTAGAAGATAATAAATACATCCATATTAGAAATTACCAAGTGAGGTTAATTTCATTATTCCATGGTAAAAAAAAAAGAAAATTCCATAAACAATTGCTTGTAATTTCAAGACGTTGCCAGAAAAAGTTACTAAAATGTCTACTTATTTCCTAACTCTTTAATCATTTTAATTTACCGCTCTCTCTTACCAATTTATACTTAAAACTGTTCATATTTCTTAAACAAATTACTTACACCCTTTCTAAATAGGGACTCACCAAACGAGCTTGACTTTTCATACTAATATGAAGACTAATAAAGACTTTCTCATATAAGTACATAGCCCTAGAGTTTAGAGTACTATTCTCTTTAAACAAGGCAATTTTTCCTATTTCCGGTTTTGGGAAAATCGAATCAACTGCCATTGCCTTTTATACCGATATTACTAGCTTTTCCATTTTCTTTTAACAAATTTTATTTAATATTTTGGATTTACCAAATTTATGTATTTAAAGCCCTTTAATAATGTAAGTCTCTTTATAGGAGTCTTTTATAATATAGTGGGTCTTTTCTAACTTATTCTACTAGATTTGATATTCTTTATTTTATTAAAAATCCAGTTATTACTGTTTGTAGTTTTTCAGGGATTCCTTCTCTAAATTACTTTATACTCCTTAATCTTAGCCTCTAATATATATATTATCATCTATCGGATTTTATACCTTAATGTCTTATAACGACTCCTGGTAAACCGACCAATAAAGGAAAGCGAAGATTTTAATATCGGTTGAGACCTCTCTTTTAATCTTTGTCTATTTCGAAGGATAGCTTAATTTTGATATTATTTTTTGTATAGAAAGTCATATCGAAAACTCCTCGCATTGGCAATTTATTACCTTATATTTGCTCATTAAAAGGCGCCTCTGTATTAAAAACGAAGATACAGATGCCCCAAGATATAGTTTATTTTAGCTAACATTAGGGTGGCACATAATTCAAACCTACGGGGGGATCTTGAAATGGTTCTGGTTTACTTTATAAGTCAGTTTTTGCTTAGTATAAACCTATTAATAACATATCCTAAACTTGAAGAATTTCCTTTTTTTAATGGTTAAGTTAACATAGTAAACAGGATCCCTATTAGGGGTCTTCCTCGTCTCTGGTACAGCCATTCCTTTCCTGGCATTGATTTATATCCGGGCTTTCTTGTTCATTCGAATTAAATTAACTTTTCTAGCTCTTGATACTTATTCTCTAAAATTCATATAATTAAAGGGTAAGGGTTGGTCTAGACCTTCCTCTTTCTAGAAACCAAGGCTTGACTTTTTGAATAAATCTGCTAATAAGATATTTCCGATTAATCGCTGATTTAGCTAAAAGGAAATGCCACCAGAATATACCTTAGAGTTTCAGAGTGATGAATTAAAACCTATTCGAAGTAATAACGAAACTCGCCCCAGAAAACTAGTTACACTTTTAACTTGAAGTAACCCCTAAAATATTAAAAGGGATCTTGTATTACTGCAAAAAAATTATTTAATATATAAATACGAAACCATTAGCAAAGAAAATATAAATTCTAGGGTCTATGTCACGCAGGACCAATGAACTCAGTCGTAAGCCATTAGGCTTCTTAAAAAATTTGTTGGAGCCCTGAAATTTCTATTTTATAAGTAAAAGTAGTTTGAGTATAAAGTTTTTCATAGCTATAGAGTAGCAGTCAGTTTGGGTGAACTCCTTTTGGGCTCTTAAAGTAGTACCTATATCTCGTAAAGTTAAGCGCAAGAGTAAAGCTATGAGTAAATAAACTCAAGGTTAAAAACAGAATCAAAGTCTAACCATGTTCTCGGAATTGCTCCAATCTTTTTTCTTAAGTATTCAGAAAAATATCTGCTCTATGAAATTTAATAACTTAGTTGACTAAGAAAATGTATCGTAAGCACTATTTGTTAAACTTTAACATATTAAAAAGAGGCTGCTCAACAAGGTTTGCCTGCCAACACTCTTTTGTTACGGCTAGTTATAGTCTTAATCTTTGCACAAGCTATATATGGGCTTTTTTAGATGCCTTTATTGTGAGTAGAACTCCTTGGTGAAGCACAAAGTTCATACAATTAAGATGCGAGGGTTCTAATCCTTTTAGTAGATCTCGATCATATCCTAATATTAGTAATAACTAACTAGAAATGGGTAAGTTATAAATGTAAGGAGTATGGTATTTCGTATCCCGTAAAAAAATGTCCTTTCTTCTTAAAAAGCTAAGCGTCGTGTAAACAGGATATAACATAGCTGGAAAACTTTCTTGGTAGGATATCCACACTTCTGTGGAAAGAAATCCAGGAACTCCCGAAATTTTCATTCTATATAGTAATAGTCAAAACTTCCGCAAATTTCTTTACTATTAAGATCCCTAAGTACGCCCTTTATCTACATAAGGCTTTGCGTTTTTAGGAAACTTTGTTCCTAACATTTAGTTTCATTTTTTAGAAATCCCTTCAACTTTTGTTTTTGTTAGGGGTACTTGTTTTGAAATGAGTATCAAGAGTTGACTTTTACTACGGCTAAGTTTTTTTTTATAGCCAATCCTGGCAAAAGGGATCCTTTTAATTCAATACAAGTAGGCCCCTCTGAATTCTTTTATTTAGCGAGTACCTTATTCTATTCTAGTGTTCTAGAAGCCCGCAAAAGTCTAATGTTGAACTTGAGTATTCGTATCTGGCCAGTAAATAATATATTAAGGTCGGTTACAGAAGCCTAAAGCCTCTTTATCAAGGCAAAGTTTTCTATAAGTAGCTCCGAAATTTACATACAATCCTAGAAGAGAACCTCTTGGATAACCCCTCGTCAGCACTATTCCGCTTTTAGTTGTGACAGCATTCAAACCTAAAATTTCATTCTATCTTTTTTTTCTTGATTCAAAATATCTACCAGAACTCGCAGGGATTTACTCAGCGTATTCTTGCTTAAGTATAAGTTACATCTATTCTATCAATCGCACGGGAACCCTATTTTCTCCATTCTCGTGAAAAGGGTTTCTATACTACTTCAAAGCAGAAACAGGAAGATCTATGACAGTGTGCTAAAGCTGGTTATAGCGCACGTAAATAGCCCTGTAATACGTTTTTAATTAAACCCACGCAGGTAACCAACTCTGTATATTCCTTCTAATGTCTAACTAGTATTACTTACTACTCATAGATCTAAATTTTGACATTTATACCAGACTTTATCTTTATAGAACTTAAAAAAAACAGCAAAAATAGAAGGGACCTGGCTGACGGAATACCCCAAACCTAGAAACAAGAGCTGCATCCGAGTCGGTTTACTTGAGAGGCTAACTTCTTCACTTATCTGGGCTCTCCCCGGAGCTTTCGGGTTACTTACTATCTTCCTTCTTTTTATTGACCTACTTCACAATACAATTACTTTAGAATTAGAACTAGGGCTAACTGGAATCTAATATAGAAGTACAGTAACTCCAAAAGGGCTCAAACCCCAATAACACGTTCATAAAACTAAGAAACCTGTCTACCTTTCAGAATGGACTTCGTTACTAAAAACCCCGAGGAAACCCCGCTTAATTTATACCTTTTCTTTTACAGGAATTTCAATAAAAAGAGGACTGAGGATAAGTACTAGAACTCTATATAGGAATAGGAATCCCCTTAACTAACACCAGGGAATCTCCTTGTGGTGGGAACTCAAGACACTAGATCAAGCCGATAAGAAAACAACTTCAGAGTGCTCCTACATAGCTTATAATTGAAACACGGAAACAGGCATAACTAGCAAACTACTTACCTTAAATACTCAATAAAAGCTCAGAAATAGGAATGCTCATTCAAACAACCCTAAGTTTTCTGATCTATCTATAATGTCTAGAATGTCTATTATCACCAGTGTAGGTACCGATTAAGGGTCCCACCCGCTTACCATCAAGATTTACTATAACATTTCTTGAATTGCTTACTTTGGAAGGGCTTAAGAGAGACAGTCTAATCTAAAGTCTTCCCTAACAAGAAGACTATACCTACTAGAACTCCTTTAAAATCTGAATCTATCTAGGAAACTCTTTAATAGTCTCTATTGGGAAGTACTCAGATCTAAAAAAACCCCTTTACTATGCTGAATACTGAATATCCGAATATCCAGAATCAGAAACCTATAAGAACAACTCCTCAAAGCTAAGGCTTTCCAGTAAATCAATAAAGCTAAAGAAAACAGGGATACAAATAAAACCAAACAAAACCCATTTTTATATCTAGAATCCCATTTCTCTATACTTTAGGTGCCTAGTAACCGGGTTTCCCCGTTCGGCCTATTTAGAGAGTCAATCTTTCTTACATTTCTTTTGATTGAATGACTTTGCTTAACCTACTTACTTGGAAACCTCTTAATCACAGAGTACAACCTTATAACCAAAAAACTTATTACTCTTCTTAGCCTTGCTGAGCTTGCTTCTTCAGATCTATACCCTTTACTGCGCCCCACTAACTCAACCTTATGAACTAGACCTACTTCTTGTGTCCCCTATTTTTACCTTTTACTTGAGAGACCGACCTCTTTACTTCACTTATCTGGGCTCTGCCTTTCCTATTCCTAAAGGCCCTACCCGCATCGTGTTACTTTCTACCTTCTTTTTATTAATTAACCCACTTCAAAACTTACTTTAGAACTCTTTAACTTTGCTTTATAGACACTATCCCGCTCATTCTCATTTCTTATTAATAGAATCCAGAAAAAGGGAAGCAGATTCCTACTCTCAAGCCTCCCTATAGAAATTCCCTACTCATCAGTACAAACGAAATGACTTATCTTCATCTTTCCTTTTTAACTGGAAAACCCATGGAAGAGTCTCGTGAAGCAGCCTAACCTCTATAAGGAATCCCTGACAAGAGGGCTTACCCTATGTCTATCCTTTTTTAATTTTACTTTACAGGAAACTTCTTACTTTCAATACAAACCATTCCTTACAACAATAGAAAAAACGAGTTGTAAGAACATTTCCATGCGATAAAGCAGAAATGAACCCGCCAACTTTTTACGTTAGATCTCTATCTGGTTTGGTTTCATAATTCTAGAGACCCACTTTAAATGAAAAGAATAAGGACTCCTTACTTTTATATCTATACTTTATATCTATACTATAGTGTCATTTTTATGCTGTTGAGGTACTTCGATAGAGTTCCCTTCGACCCGTTTTGCGTATTTTTTACTATATAATATCATTCGGAGTTGCTTGCCTTATAGAGAATAGATTCAATCTTTCTTTGTTAGCTAGATCGGGAAGCAAGTGAAAACCCCCCGGCTTATACAAGTATATGGGTTGTATCCCTAAAACCTATGCTTAAAAAGTCAACCAAGTTCGATAGGTGCTTCTATTTTACTAAACTTTACTTATGTTTTACTTTTACTCCCTTAACTTCATAATACCTTCAGACCCCGCTTTACTTTTATTATCTTAAGACCTCATCCTCTGATTCGAGTCTAGCTATACTTACGAGGATCCTAGCTTTAGAGAACTCGACTTTGTGCTCCTACTAAATAACTGGGATTCTTCCTATTAAACTTAGTGACTTTGTTTCACACCTTGTAAATAAAACCTCGTTCGGTTCAGTAAAAACGAAAACTTAGAGCGAGATAAGAGACTTTTCAGTAATTTCGATACAAAATCTCGTTTAAGCTTTTTCCATACCACCTTTTTGAAATAGAGTGCTCGGAACCTGCATAACTTTCTCCAAAGCTATCCCAGAATTATTCTTACTTAAGGGCTTCGCAACTTATACTATTTCCGAAACTCGGTCCCCCTGGATTCTGCAGCTCCTTAATAGCTTGTGCATACCTTCGTTCCCCTGCTCTGTAAAAAGGAATTCCAATTTTGTGAAACTGATAACCTTCGAATTCTTCCCTTTGAGACTACTAGACTGCCAGAAACGCATTCACTTTAGCTACTTTATTATAGTATCAGAAATCCCGTCAACCTGTAAATAATAGAACTGAACCTACCTAGAAACCGGACTCTCTCCAA
>JAYMTE010001774.1:0-12489 GCA_036897545.1 Pelargonium fulgidum
AAAAACAAGGCAGGGGCTAAAAACAAAATCTGTGCCAATCCAGGGGAGGCAAAACCAATTTACCCTAGAATTTAAAATATCTATATTCTTACAAATTTTTACTACATAATTGTTAACATATGAATAATTATTTTAATTTAATTATTTTGTTTAGTTGACTGTTCAACTATATTCAATTATTCATGTGGCCATGAGGGCTCATGACAATTTTGAGTTAATATTTTAAAATTCAATTCAAAAAAAAGTCAGGAACAAATTAGATTCATATCTAAAAATACAAGGAACAAATTAATTATGCATTTTGTTGGAATATATTTCATAAATTCTTGATGGAACTAATTATGAGATGAAGTCTATTTAATAAGTATACCAAATAAACTTTTGACATTTTGAATTTTAGCGGGAAATATTAAAGACATGTTCTTGAACATCTGGATATGATACTGCTAATAAGAAACTTTTGTTTGCCTTTCTCAATTACATATTTTGTTTCTTCTGTATTTGTATGTAGGCTTTGGCACATAGCGTTAGAGACCGGTTGATTGAGCGTTGGCATGATACACAAGTCCACTTCAAGAGGAAAGACCCAAAGCGCTTGTATTTTCTTTCTCTCGAGTTTCTTATGGGTATTTACTTACTTTCTCATCAGAGCTATTCTGTCATGTTGTATATTATTTCTATCCTTTTATCTATTCTTTATACTCAAAATTTGATGCCTCCGGCTATTCAAAACCAAACCTTAATGAACTTATAATTTTAAAGATTGATGAATTAAGAAATATTATATCCTTACCAGTATTAGTTTAGCAATCTCAAAATAATTATTTGAAAATGAAAATGTATGTACATGGAGATCGGAGATCTTACACATGCTGCAATTCTTCCACATCCATTTTCCTTTCTTTTGTTCTTCACCCTACATATATGGTGGATGGTCCTGCTGTGTTGTGTCATCTCTTAGTTTTCTTTCTCCTTCTTCATATTGTATTTGTTATTAATAATTGTAAATAATCAACTCAATTAAAAGCTTAAGTTGATAGTTGAAGACTCAATATTAATTTTATACTCTAACACACCCTCTCACGACTCGAAATCGGGACCTTTATCCTTGAATTTAATTTGGGTGACAATAGTACTCGAACTCGGGACCTTTAGTCACCAATGCTCTGATACTATGTAAGGAATCAACTCAACTAAAAGTTTAAGCTAATAGTTAGAAGCCCAATATTAGTTTCATAATCTAACAAACTACATATGTCCATGGAATGGGTCTTTTGAAAGAGGTGCCATATTTGCATCAAAATTTCCTAGATTAGATAGGACAATTCCTTTACTATCTTTGGAGCTATTCAAACTTGGTTAAGATATAGTGAATAAATGTAATTTTGTGCTATATTGGGACTTCAGTCCTCCATGACACAACACGATTACACTTCCACATTAAAGTATACTAGAGTGCTTGATTATTGAAATAATTCTCTTTCAATTCAATGTTAGTTGGTGTTACAAAAGTACCTTTCGAATTCTCAGTGAGGAAGATGCCTCTCAGGATGGATGATTTATAATGCTCATTGCCGTAGTGAGAAAGATGTGATATTTCTCCCTTTATTTTAGTCCTTTATTTTATGAGCTGATAACACTTGAACTCATACCTGCAGGACGTTCCTTGTCAAATAGTGTAATCAATCTAGGCATTCGTGACCAGTATGCTGAGGCTTTAAACCAACTTGGCTTTGAGTTTGAAGTTGTGGCAGAGCAGGTAACCTTGACATGAATTTTTGTCTATGATTCTTGTGCTTTTACTATCACGCGTAGAGCCGTAGACGATAAGACATAAACTTTAGAATTCAAAGATCAGGATGAAGAGTAAGATATACGAGGCAGTTGCCATAGAAATTGAGATGTATCAGCAATTTGTTTTGCATCTTTCTGATAGATGCAAGGGATTTAACCCGTTGCACACTAGATGTTTTGTACCATACCCGTGCAAATTAAACTTTCTAGTAGTTACGAAGAAAATCAGTTTAAACTTGTTTTATCGAAACAACGATTTTGGTGCTTTATGTTTTAATACAATGTAGATCAGGAAGCCTATTCCTTAGTTTCTTTATAGATGATAATTAATTCAAACCTAAATGATAGCAATACATTAGGCAGCAAACTAATCTAAGACAGCCATAGTAAAACTCGAGTAATCACAATGTATTTATTTGCAAGTACAAATCGGAAACCTAATGTGCTTTTAAAGAAAATTGTTTGCTCTTTATGGTCAACATGATTCAATGAGTTTGTCAAAATTTGAATCCAAATTATTTATTTTAAAATCTCATACTCCTTCAGTCGCAAAATGAGTGTCTTGTTTTCATTTTTTGCAAAAATTAAGGATTGCAAGATAATTTAATGTGTTTTCAATATTACCCTTAATTTTCCACCTACACTCCATAAGTGATAAGGGTAATATGGGAAAAACAATGATATAATAGCCTAAAAATAGAAACATGATACTCATTTTGGAATAAAAAATTTAGACAAATAGGACACTCATTTTGGGACGGAGGGAGTAATAAGTACAAAATAGGAAGTAACAATAGCATATCTAGCACTTAAACTTTTTATTTATATATATTTATAAGTAACATTTCCAATTATCAGATATTTTTGCACCTTTTTTCTCACCGTACAGTTAACTAGTATGTCTATTCGTACTTCTTAAAAAACTTCAAATTCAGATTCATAGTCCTGCTACTTTTTATACCGCAAAAGGATGTAAAAGTTCTAAAATGTGATCTTCTTCTTCTTGAACTCCTCATCGCAACCTCATCGCAATGACTGTTCATTTGTGTCTAATTATTTTAAATGTTCCAAGGAAGGTTCTTCTTCTTCTTGAACATTTGTGTCTAATTATTTTAAATGTTCCAAGGAAGGTGATGCTGCACTTGGTAATGGCGGGCTAGCTCGTCTTTCAGCATGTCAAATGGATTCTCTGGCAACTTTGGACTATCCTGCATGGGGGTATAATTTATATGTTCTGTAATTCATTTGTATGATAATCATGCATATTTCAAGTTATTGCTAGCTTACCCTGAGCTTTTCGTGTTTTTCACAAACTGTTTCAGATTATTATACTTTATATACTGATAGATCTGGAATAAATCTCCATTTCGAAAATTATTTGTGTGCCATTTGGTGATTATAATTAACTAACCTAATCGCAAAAGAAATAATCTTTTCTATGACTAGGAACTTCTTGAAAACTGATATGGACTTGGATTTGTCTGCATAATTTGAACTTGAGCATGCCAATAGTTCCATAAGTAGTATATGTACATCATTATTCTTCTGAAAGTATTTGTACCGGGAACATGACCTTGATGGCAACTTTATTTGGTACAGCCAACTTTTTCATCAATCTGACATTTCGAATTCCATTTTGCATAATCTGTAAAGGCCCCTAAATGTCACATTTTTACTTTTTTATTTGCCTTGTCAACGAAAGTCCCCATTAAAATAATCACACTCAGTGGTGGTACTCATTTCAAGTACCAAATTGCCACATCACTAAAGCATTGATTTATTTTACTACACATGTCAGTGTCACCCTCTCATTAATCAACAGAAAAAAGCCAATAGTAGGGGACCAGCCCTTATGTCCCCATGCAATGGGGACTTTGAAAAATAAGAGGACCCATTTGAAGGTCCCAAGACACTTCATCTCTCCAATGGAGTTGCATGAGAACTTTATGAGAGAACAATATATGTGATGTGAAATTATTTTAATATTTGTGACTGAGAACAACGTGATGCGCAGCACTTCTTGTATCAAGAAAAAATTGTTATTTATTGTAGTTGTGGAAAGTATGAACTATTATCATACTTTTGGCAGCAAGTCAGCAACAGATTTTAGTTCTCTTTGTATCAGCAGCTACAAATTATTATAACTGTAGACATGTTTCTGGGTACATATAGCTAGAGACACGTTTCATAGAAGATGCTGTTAGATAGTAGCGTGACACTTCATTTATAATGAACCATACACATGATGATGATGAACTGAAGCTTAATAACATCACTGCTACAGAAATTGTTGGTCTTGTGGTATAATGTACCGTATACATGATGACTAACAGAAACTAAATAACACCAATAGTATAAAAGTTGAAGGTTTCTTTGATCTTTACATTGGTTGACACTAGCTAATTAAATTCGGGGGAGTGACTTCTGATTTTGTAGTTATGGATTACGCTACCAGTATGGCTTATTTCGTCAAGTCATTTTGGATGGCTTTCAACATGAACAACCTGATTACTGGTTGAATTTTGGGAATCCCTGGGAAATAGAGCGGATTCATGTAACATATCCAGTAAAGGTTTGCAAGTGACTTTGTCCAAAACTTCCTTACATTTGTTAACTTGAATCCATTCAGTTGTCAAAACTTTTATGCATACCACTAATTTTGTATCATTATGGATGGATTAGTTTTATGGGACTATTGAAGAGGAAATCTTGAATGGAGAGAAACATAAAGTTTGGGTCCCTGGAGAAATGGTAAACTTGTAAATTTTTTTGGACACTGTCATAGTGACATCAACTCAAGTAACTGTCTAGTGTTTTCTAAATCTTAATGAATTGTTTGATATTTTATACATAGCTGGTCTTTCTTGTTGATAGGTTGAAGCTGTTGCTTACGATAATCCTATACCAGGTTATGGAACAAAAAATACCATTAATCTCCGCCTTTGGGCTGCTAAACCAAGTGATCAATATGATATGGTAATTTTTCCTGGAGTTGTATTTAGGTATTTTATTTATTTATTCTGGGTAAGGGGATATGGACATTATGCTTCTACATTATAACTGTTTTTATGATCTTTTCCTGCAATGCATCATTCACAGGAGTCCTACAATACTGGAGATTACATCAATGCTGTAGTCAATAGACAAAATGCAGAAACTATAAGCAGTATTTTGTATCCTGATGATCGTTCCTATCAGGTACATCATTTTCTTCTTTAGTTAATTGAGTATTTCCTATTGTATGCATTCAAATATGATATTGTTTCCCTGTATTACTGGTTATTCCGTTATGCTTCTTGATTGGGCTTTGATTAAATAGAACTGATTTTTAACCATGTTAGTTGAATATGAGTAGTGCAGTTTTTTTCTTATGTCTGAAAGCTTGTATCTTACTTTGTTATGATCTTTTTGAAATGGTACACTTCGTATGAATTCGTATGAAGGCTAGTTTACATAAAAGTACTACGAGAACTGGTTTCCCAGAATTCCATGTATTTTAGAAGCTGAGAGAGGACATAAGAATTGTGCTTCAGACAAATGTTCTTGAGAAAACCAGCTTTGATACCATGTACACTTTATATGCAATATTTTCCCCGTACTGTGTAGCTACAATTCTGTCGGTGAAATTTTTCTCAATCCCATCTCATTATATGTGATGATCACTTTGAGCTTCTGTTTATCAGGGCAAGGAACTGCGACTCAAACAGCAATATTTCTTTGTATCAGCATCATTACAAGATATCATTCGGAGATTCAAGGATTCTCATAGTAGCTTTGATGAGTTTCCAAACAAGGTTCTTATTTCAATGGATTTTATTTTTCAATCAAATATAAATTATTGCATGCATTATATTAGTAGATGATCACATCAACTGTGAAATGATAAATTTCAGTATATTTTTATTTCTCATTCATTTACAAGTTAGTGAACACATTATATTGATTCATGTTTCTTCATCTTATTTCAGGTTGCTCTGCAGCTCAATGATACTCACCCATCTCTTACAATAGCAGAGGCCATGAGAATTCTTGTTGATGAAGAGCACTTGGGTTGGAATAAGGCATGGGATATTGTTCGCAAAATTTTCTCATTCACAACTCACTCAGTTCGACCTGAAGGATTGGAGAAAATCCCTGTTGACCTGCTTGGCAGTCTACTTCCACGCCATTTACAAGTGCGTACAGAAATTTTGTAGAATGCATTTTCTTTATTTTGCTCCATTTTCATTTCCAAGAAAATGTTGAAAACAGGTTTCATTTGCATCCACCACCATCAATCATTTTTTTTTCTCCTTACTTTGTTCTCGGTGAGATTTGGAGCATACAACAATAAAAGTTTCTTTACAGTAACTGAATATAAGTTTATCCAGCTTATATCTTCATGTGCTTATACGAAAACTTTTATTTTTCAGATTATATATGACATCAACCACAATTTCATGGAAGAGTTGAAAAAGAGGATTGGTCTAGATTATGATCGGCTATCACGGATGTCAATTGTCGAGGAGGGTGCCGTGAAGGTATTTAAGAAAACCATCATAAACTGAAAAACGTTTGATTTCATAGTAAATAATTATGAAATCTGTTGAACTTTGTTGACAAAGGTGCTATATGACGGTAAGAAAAGCATCACAAACTCTTGATTTCACTATACACAAAGTTATGAAATCCATTGAAGTATATAATTTTCGGAGATTATACTTGAGTGCTAGGTAGGATGAACTGTTGTGTACAGAATGTACACAGGTAAATGTGGTCTGATTTCTTATTCTAGTTGTCTTTCTTTTCTGCATTTTTTTAGAATTAAATGCTAGTAAAAATTTGATATTTTGAATGAAATGCTACTCAGTAAATTGCTATGATAAAAACTGAACTCCAACAATATAAGTGAATTTATTTTGTAATTACCATTTCATTTGACAGAGTATCAGAATGGCCAACCTTTCAATTGTTTGTTCTCATACTGTGAACGGCGTGTCCAGAGTACACTCCGACCTAATAAAAACAAGAGTGTTCAAGGTATTCTTTTTCCCTACTTATTAATCGATTTTGCTTTCTTGTATGCTTTTGATAAAAATAAGCATGTAGCTTTGCCAAGTTTTATAGAGCTCTACTTCATTAATGGGGATGAAGGATGTAGTCTAGAATCTTGACCTGCAATTTTCCATGAACTTGGATTTTTTTTTCTTTTCTCATTCATAGTCTACCAGGACCACATATATGCAAAAGGAGCTGGCAAGATATTTGGAAATTGAAATAATGGGGTCTTTTTTGCCATAGTATTACATTAATTTTAACTTCTTGCTATCCATGCAAGTGTTACATACAGACTGATAGTCTAAGATCTTGAGGTCTTATCATATGTCTTCTCTATGACGCCCACTGAGTAGTTTCTATTGCTGCTCCCTTTTTTTCCTTCGGAGAACAAAACTATCACTATTTCTGTTTGCTGACAATCTTATTTTTTGCAGGACTTCTATGAACTATGGCCTGAGAAATTTCAGTACAAAACAAATGGAGTGACACAGGTAGAAAACATCTTTATGTCTGTAATGTGATCCATTATACCTTTGGTTTTGTGTATTTGGGTAGCAAATAACGGTGAAAATTTTCTCTTCAAAGACTCTTCATTGTTTTATATTTTATGCGAAGAACATTGTTGCTGGTTATAGCAAGGTTAATGATTATCATCCACAGAGTTTAGGAGATGAGCACAGATAAACAACATAGCTCATGATCCTCGCAGTACTAAATGAAAAGAAGCAAATGGTGTATTGTCCAGTTGGGAAAAGTGGTTCATAAAACCAGATATTTAAGCATGTGGATCAAAATTATTTATGAAGAATTGTGTATCAGGAAGATCAAGGAAAATAAGAACCCCCCTTCAAGGAACCGATTTAAAATTGGGTTTATAATTTTTAGTTTGGGTTTTAATAAATACATAATATTTTCTGGATGTGAACTCTCTTAAGGTATTCAAATAAATTCTGTTTCCTTTTGTAATTTAAAATGTAACATGATCAGTTTGATACTGTCCATGGTCGTCTATTTGCAACAACAAATACGTAAGTCTTAGTTCAGGCTGCTTATTCTTAAATTACTATTATCCGAGCCCTGTTATTTTTATGTGCTATGCATGTACAGTACTAGGAACATAGATGTTTGAGATTAACGTGGGTACAATGTGTTTACTAATTAACTGTTCATTTTCAGCGTCGCTGGATTGTTGTGAGCAATCCAAGTCTTTGTGCTCTAATCTCAAAATGGCTTGGAACAGAAGCTTGGATCCGAGAAGTTGACCTTTTAACAGGCTTGCGGGAATTTTCAGAAGATGCTGATCTGCACCAGGAATGGAAGATGGTATTGACTTTGATGTGCATGTAGATGTTCTGGATAATTCATTTACTATTTAATTTACATATTGTAGGTCAGGAAGGTTAACAAAATGAGGCTTGCGGAGTACATCGAAGCAATGAGTGGTGTGAAGGTCTGATGAGAAGTTTTTCCTGAACATTTCTTTGGACTCCTCTCTTTTTTTCTTGTTGCAAAAGTTAAATGTATTATGGGAGCTTTCTGGATAAGTTCACAGCATGCGTGTAACTTTCAATTGCAGGTCAGTTTAGATGCCATGTTTGATGTGCAGATAAAGCGAATACATGAGTACAAAAGACAACTGCTTAACATACTTGGCATTATCCATAGATATGATTGTATCAAGGTGAATTATTGTAAGATTTTATCAAGTCATTTCAGTCTAGTAACATTTTGATTGGAGTTTTCTGAAGCACCACCTTCCTATATTGCTTACACTATTCTCACTTTGTGGCAGAATATGGAGGAGAGTGACAGAAAGAAGGTTGTACCACGCGTTTGCATACTTGGAGGGAAAGCAGCTCCGGGTTATGAGATAGCAAGGAAGATTATCAAACTTTGTCATGCCGTAGGGGAAAAAATAAATAATGACAATGATGTTGGAGATCTTCTGAAACTGGTTTGAGAACACTGCATGACTTTGTCATTATTTTTTAGCACGTCATTTTTTGCAATAACACAGTCAACGCTGCATATATAGTTACTTGAGCAATTTTCTTTGAGTTAGTTTGCATTAATGAGATCATAGTAATCATGGATAGGTTTGGCTTATGATTCTGGTTTCACTGTTATTGCAGGTTTTCATTCCAGATTACAATGTCTCTGTTGCTGAATTGGTTATACCTGGGGCTGACCTTTCACAGCACGTTAGGTTTGTGGACTTTGGTTATACATTGCATGGCTTTTGCAATCACTTTCTTTTACTTATCTGTCTAGTTTTATGTTATATACGGCTCATTTTCAAATTTCCTTTTTCCGGTTCAAACCACCTAGTTCAACTAATAAAGATGCATGCCAGGAAAAATTGGAATATAAAACATATACTATTATGTTTAATATTAGAACTAAATTTAGTGTATACCCTTTTTTTTTGTCATTTGTCTTTCAAGTCATTGAAGAGTGTTCGCTTGGCTTACTTGTACTAGTATCTCTAGCATTGTTGGTAAATCTAAGTTCCAACTCCTTATTTTCTAGAAGAAGTGTTGATGTAATTGCACTGGGTTGTGCATGATTTATGTACAGCACTGCAGGACATGAGGCATCAGGAACTGGCAGCATGAAATTTTTGATGAATGGTTGTTTACTATTAGCTACAGCTGATGGATCTACAATTGAAATTACAGAAGAAATCGGAGAAGAAAACATGGTATGTTCTAATAGAATCATGGTTGACAAACCTTTTGTTCATAATTCTTTTTGCTTGCCTCCAACTACTCATGCAGCATAGGTTCCTGAGATTGGAAGTTAGTCAACTTTCATTAAAAAAAAGTCTAATCGAATCTTTTGTGGAAGCTCTTACAATAGTGACTTCTGATGAAAACATGTTCTTCTTTCAGTTTTTGTTTGGCACAAAGCTGCAAGACGTCCAAGCATTGCGTGAGAAAGGTGCCACTCATAAAGTGCCTCTACAGTTTGCACGAGTAGTAAGGTCTACTATTCAACTTCAACTCTAAATTTCTCTCTTAATTGCATCTACTTATTCCATCTGAGTGCTTTGAGAGGTCAACTATCAGTTGATCCAGAGGTGTTGAAACCTGCAATTAAACCAGTCTTGTACGTTATTGGTTCTTACGTATTTCTTGGTCCATATGTAGAGCAGTCTTGTACATTAATCTAAGCTCATAGATTGGAAGTGTAAGGTAACATTTAGTCCATCTATAGAGAAAGCTTATGAGTCAATGTAAAATTTGATGGTGCACAAGTAAAGCGGACTTGTGAATACACTTATGTGCACAAAGGTCCCACTATTTAGATACATGATTCTATAAGTTGCAGGTAATACGTCCAGTGCTCGTCTAGGATAGGTTTTTTGTCTACAATTTCCTTAGTATTTGTCTGTACCATTTTCATAGTTGTCTACAATATCTTCACTCTCACTCTTATCTTTCTGCACTTGGACTATTTTTTCATCGAACTGCACTTTTGAACAACCCAAAAGCTTTAGGCAAAGGGATTTTGAAGTAATGCAAAGCAAACAAGGAAGTCTAGAAAATCTTTGCAGTGTTGTGATGAAATCATTTATGGAACAAATTTTGGAGGTATAATCTAGTGATTGTTTACATGACGGACGCTTTCATATACAGGATGGTTCGTGATGGTTATTTTGGGTTCAAGGACTACTTCAAATCATTATGCGATACCATAGACAGTGGCAATGACTACTATCTACTTGGTTCCGACTTCGAAAGCTACTTAGAGGCACAGGTAATTCAGGTTCTCATGCGAATATTGAAACCAACATGCATGGGGTTGATATATATAAAGTTTGTTTTACGTATGATTCAGGCTGCTGCTGATAAAGCATATGTTGATCAAGAGAAGTGGACACAAATGAGCATACTGTGCACTGCTGGCTCCGGAAGATTTAGCAGTGACAGAACCATTGATGAGTATGCGAAAATGACTTGGGGTATTGAACCATGCCAATGCCCCTTCTGATCTCTATTTTCCCTCAACAACATCATGAATAACCAGGTAAGATTTATCCCTCTTCTAATGAAATATATTATTCTCCTCTGAATATGGGTATGGTCATGTTTCAAAAACAAACCCAAAGTCAAATTGCTCTGATCACTAGCTCATTTGTTTAATCCGCCTAGAGTTGGCAATTCATATCTCAACAGGTGACACAAACACGACAAAAATTAAGTGTTTTTGAGTTTGCTAATTTTGTAATCGTGTTATTTTGTGTTAAGTCTCAAAACATGCACGCAAGACTAATTATTCGTGTTGTGACACACAATACGTCTAGCATGCATAGTTAAGGGTTATAATTAAATATTAACCCCCAACCCTAGTTAGTCTCATCTCTCGCTCCTCTGGTGAGAACAAGGAATGTGGACTCATCTAGCATCTGATTCCTTCCCATATCTTTCTCCTCATTTTGGAGTTCCAGTAGGAACACCCTAGCTTCTAACCCATTTCTCTCTAATCTTGTTTTTTAGCTAAAATTAGTTGAAATCCTTTCTTCTATCCATATCTTGTGTATATTTGTGAATTTAAAATTTCTTTGAATGGAATTGTATAGATTTTTTATTTGAATTTTCCGGTCGCCGAGAAAGTTAACTGCTACGTCAGCTAGTTAACGGGAGAGTTAACATTAGGTACAGAATTGGGTTCAAAATCGAAGTTTGGGTCTAACTCTGGTACAATTATTAATTAGGTACTAAATTGAGTTTCCGGCCAAAATTTGGGTACCATTTTTATCTTTATCCCTATTCTTTTTATATCATTTTTGTATGTTTACGTAGTTATGTCACACATGTTAAATTTGTGATATTTAATAATTATTTACCGTGTTTGTGCCAAGTTTGTTTGGGGATTGTCATGTCAAACGTGTTGATATTGTTATGCAAATCAGGTTAAAATTGTGTTGTGTCAGTCCGGCTCTTTTAGTTAAACATGCTAAAAATTTCAAATTTGTGATACATATTCATAAATATGTCGTGTTTGTGTTTGCCAATATACAACACACGATGAACAAACATGACATGATCACGATCCCCACACGAATTACCAAGTCTCCGTTAGTATGACCAATCAAGTGATCCCATGATATGACTAGTCAACTATTTTTTAAATAATTTTTAGACCACACAAACATGGTTGACTTTTTTGGTCTTGGCCAATGATCTAGTTCATAGCTCACTCATTGCACCAATTTTTAATGCATTCTTTTTTGTTGTATTACAGATATGATAAATGCAAATACGCTGTTTTATTGTTCAACGTGATCATGGAGGTTGATTACAAGATCGAGACAATAAAATAGCCTCTCGCCAAAAATAAAGTTACAACTGACCATACGAAGAATATTCTCAAATCTCATAAAGTTATAAGTCTGATGCATCAATATATTGTATTTATCAGTCACAATAAAATGTCATGGGCTTCTACGGAGAATTCTCATTTCTTGTATTTATTTCAGCTTCTCAGTTAACTTTACCCTTTGAAATTATAACTTTGGAGGGAAAATGTTTATTTATAGTATTCGATTTTGATAATTCAACTTTTGAAAATTGATTTTATAAAAATATGTTCTGTTAGGTGCCCGTGGCTCTGATACCACTTGTTAGGATCGAAACGATCCGATGAACAAATATT
>JAYMTE010001775.1:0-12489 GCA_036897545.1 Pelargonium fulgidum
ATTTTAAATTATTTTTCAAAAAAAAATGTAAATGAATTGTTATATATATATATATTATTTAATTATTAGAATTTGTAGAAAATCATTGGTTGACTTTCCTAAATTCAATGGGAACGAGGAATATTCAATCGCTTAGACTGAAGAATGAAACATTTCACCTTTTTTCTATGTAAAAAGATTTCATTAATCATCTGTTGTTGGCCGAGAAAGTTTATGATAAATACAACATAAAAGGCCAAATCTTTTGCTAGGGTCTAAACACAGAGGACGAAACTGAATTTCAATATAGATGTTTTCCATAAAATTTGTTTTGCTCAGCTTGCTATTAATAAAGTTCAACATTTAGACCTTGAAAGTTGAACAAAATTATATATACTAGTTTCAAAACACAAACAATAATATTATTGTCTAACATAGATAGCCTATATATAACTTAACAAGACTTTGTATTCTGTCAGTGACCATAAGTGACATGTCAAACAGCGACAGATGTCTTCCCGTCGCTGGTCCATCACCAATCGTGATTAGCAACAAAATTTTTTTGTAGTTGTTTGCTATTTTTCTTACAGTGAATCAATATTTAGTTTCCTATCTTATTTTATTCACCCGATAATGAGTCATCATAACTAATTTGTATTTTTCTATCAAAGAATACTTGATTAATTTGACATTTTACACATGATACATAATGCTTCACTAATAAGAAAAATATATTATTGATCAATATTCATACAAAACTTTTTATTAAATTTGGTGGACTAAATTTAATACAAGAAACACGACACCAGAGTACATATGTTTTGATATACCTAAAACTACATGTAAAGACAGAGGCAATTAAGGTTGAGCAACGAGGACGACTTGTTTTCCGACATTGTTTCCAGTGAAGAGACCAATTAGAGCTGCAGGACCATTTTCAAGCCCATCAGCAATGTCTTCCACATAATCTATCTTCTTCTCTCTTATATAGGGCAGGACCATTTCTAGGTATTTTGGGTAGAGGTGATAGTAATCGAAAGCTATGAAACCTTCCATTCGGACCCTTTTCGAAACAAGGCACATTAGATTGTGCACACCCTCGGGGTTGTCCAGGTTGTACTGTGAAATCATCCCACAGGCCGCGATGTGGCCTCGTATCCTCATGTTTAGTAGAACTGCATCGAGCATTCTACTCCCAACGTTTTCGAAGTAGATGTCAATTCCTTTCGGAAAGTACCTGCACACATTTGTGTTGCTCATTTCAGATGTCTATAAAGATAAAATGTTGTAAAAGTAACTAAAGGGAAGTCAAACGTACGTAGGAATTTGTAAATCATTTAAAGAAGTTTCAAAAGGAACTTTGGAATATATATTAAATATAGAAAAGGTACACCAAAAAGAAAATCATATTTTTTTAGGCATTTGGTCAATCTAATCATCTTCACGATTTACTTTGTAGAATATACAAGCATTATGATAAAAATGAGGTCCACTGCAAAACTAGAATGATCTACCACCTAAAATAAAATAAAAAATATATATCTATATTTTAGGTTGACTCATATCAAAATTTAGTCTACCGCGCTGTATTGTCTCTTGGTTAACAAAATAAAAACATATATCATAAGGCAGCTTGGGTTGAGGTTAATTTGTCAATAAATCATTGCCAAATCAAAGGCAATTTGGGGTTGAAAACCCACATGAGCTATATGTGAGTCTGCGAGAGTTTCCAACCTCCAAAGCTCCATTATTTGCAAATTTTTATTATAATCAAACAACTTTTGACTAAATCGGTGAACATATATTACTTCAGCACAAGACCCAAACAAGCACTTAATGAATGATGTTACACACAATTACTAACCTTTTCAAAGCTTTATCCAAATCCGGCTCTTCTTTGTAATTGAAAGCTTCATGGAACCCGAACTTATTCTTTAGCAAATTGACCTGATTAAAGTTGTACATAAGCGTTGTTAGTGATGATCAACACTCGATCTCGTGACATTTTTCAAAAGAAATACGAATGTAACGAAACCTTTTCCGCGCTCCCAGCACTTCCAACGACATAGCAACCTAACAACTTAGCGAATTGGCCAACAAGCTGACCCACTGCCCCTGATGCTGCTGAAATGAACACATAATCTCCTTTCTTAGGAGAGCAAATCTCGTATAGCCCCGCGTAAGCTGTCATACCAGGCATACCTAGAAATGCAGTTCCATAAACACGATCATACATACATACATACGTACGTACATACATACATACAAAATTATAATTATGAAATGTGCACGCGTGCACGCATTACCAAGAATTCCTGTGTAGTACGAAAGAGGCACATCAGTATGTTCGATTTTGAACAACGAATCGGGCTTTGTAATCAAAGTATACTCTTCCCATCCCGTGATTCCCCAAACCAAGTCGCCTTTTTTGAAGTTTGGATGCCCCGAATCCACCACTTTTCCCACCCCGTATCCGTTCAAAGGCTGATCATTCTCATTTCAAAACAAATCAATGTGCATGTAACATAACAAATTATATGTTCATAAGATAGAAATGTATATGGAATGGACTTACCAGACCGGGTTTGAATGATTCAGTGTAGAGGCCGGGCTGATCTTTCATGCAGCCGCGCATATGGGGATCGCAGGACAAGTATAGGTTCTTGATGATGACACCATCAGAGCCCTGAGGAACCTTAAGCTTGATGAAATCAATGGTGACAGACATGTCTGATTCTTTTGGATACCCAGATACATAATCTTTCAATATCACCTGCATGTTGCTCAATTCCTCCATTCCACTTATACTCGTCATCTTTACCTATGTGTATTCGATCTCAAACAACAATAAAAATACAAATCTAAGAACTCAATTCAATAGATCATGAGAGGATTGATTTTTTTTCTTTTTTCTTTCTGGGATTATGGGTTTGGATCTGCAAGTTTGTTGTAGATTCATCTCATCCTCCCCTGTATCCGGAACAATTGTGATTTATTTGTTGATGTTAGATCCAAGGAAGAAGCAAATGCCAATTTTGTATTAATACTTTGTACCACAATTTTACACAATCGAGTAAATAATCAATTTCTAATTGAAGGGTGTTGCTTATTTGGTGCATGTGGATGTGGTCATTGTGGTCTCCCAATCTAACTAATTGAATTTGTAATGCCAAATGTTTGCTGCAAAATTTACTGTAATCTCCTCATTATTCATATATGCTAATTACATGAGATTCGTCGAGGATCACGAGCTTATATATACTATATACTAAGATTGCAACAACATATACATATTACATTATATGATATGTTCACATCTTATTTATTTAACTTGGAATCCAAGTTTCTGAATCATCTTTGATCATCTCATAACTCTGCCCAATAGACCTTATTGCTTTGTAAACTTCAATCATATCAAGAGAGGTCTCAATACAATTCAATGCAATTCTTAGAAGCTCATAAATTTCTCCATCATATCCTTTCCCAACTAGAGACTCATCAATGGCATCATAGAAACTGGAAGAGTTGTCATCCGAGAGATTACAAGGATTGATGGCTATGGCCTTGCTGCTTGTGATCATCTCCACAAGAATCATCCCAAATTCATGAACATCCTTGTTAGCGAAACCCGACTTGCTGAATTCTCCAGTACTTTGATACAAACTGCTGCTCAGATCAGTGGCTTCATTGTTGATGAACTTTGAATCTGCAAAATTTGATATCTTGGGCTCAAAGTTTTGATCTAGCTGGATACATTTGGAGCTTAGGTTCAAATGGAAAACTTGGAAGTTGGTGTTATTGTGGAGCCAAGCCAAGCCTCTTGCTATCCCAAGAGCTATTTTAACTCTCAAAGGCCAATCCAAGGATAAGATCTCAGAGGACTCTCCTATGACAGAACCAGGATTTAGCCAGCCGCGAAGGTTTCCATTAGGCATATATGTGTACACCAGAAGCCTTTCATTGTTCTCTATGCAGAAACCCAAAAGTGTTATCAAATTACGATGCCTCAACCGACCAAGAACCTTAATATCAGATACAAAATGATCCTCAAAATGCTGATTGTAGTGCAGCTTCTTGATTGCAAGGAACCAACCATTTGGTAATGTTGCCTTGTGCATTGTACCCATCTTTCCCACCCCAATCACTCCATCTTGGCTAAAATTGTCGGTCGCCTTCCTGATTTCTGCAAGATTCATTCTTGTGACAAACTTTTCCAAGTTAGAGATCTGCAAGTGTTTAGATTAGACTCCAAATTCAGTTATATGTAAAAGTAATAGAGATCACGATTTAAGGCGCTTTAGATCCTCCTGAGGTCTTAGTTTTGAGTCTCTCAGCTGGCGTTGGTACTATTGCCGATAAAAAATAGAGATAATGAGAGAATATTAGATAGAGATGTGACCTTTATGTTGTTGCTTCTAGAAATTATGTTGGTTGGCAATAGGCCTTCGCGCCCTTCTTGATTCGCGACTTCTTTCTTCTTCATGTTGCTCCTCCTTCTCATTGTAACCATTTTTGCTGGCTTCTTTGGCACACAAACTAACATAAATGCAACAATAACAAAAAGAAAAGCAGCTGCATAGCCAACTGCAAAACCACTCATGAAAAAAATACCAAACTTTCTCTTAAGAAGAGAAACTAAACCATCCTTGCATGGATCCAAAGGATGGCCACAGAGTCCTTTGTTATTTGCAAAACTCTCAACCGAAACGAAACTATTGGCAAACACAGGCACCTTCCCTGACAAGTGATTGTTAGCAACACTAAATATTTTGATTCGAAGGAAATGAGCAAATTGTGCAGGGATTTCACCCCTGAACTGGTTGTTGTCCAGCCTAAGTAGATTTAGATATCTGAAATTGGCAATGCTAGATGGGATTTTACCAGAGAATTTGTTGCTGGAGAGATCAAGGGATGTTAAAAATGAAGGCATTGTTGATATATCAGATGGGATTGGTCCATAGAAGTGGTTGCTAGAGAGGTCTATCCCTGTCATGCTTGTGCAGTTGGCCAAGCCAAGAGGGAACTTGCCCCTGAGCCCCATATCAGAGAGTTTTAAATTTAAGACTCTGTTCTCATCAGGATGCCAGCATTCTACTCCAGTAAATTTGCAGATAAAACCTTCTGTGTAGTTGTTGAAATCCCATGAAGAGGTCAAGTAACCAAAAGGGTCTTCTATGGAATCCTTGATAGATTTCAAGCAATATACATCAGTTTCTGTGCCATAACTTGGGGCAAAACAGGCAAATAAGGATAGGAAGATCAAGGTGAGGCATTTGTGGGAAACAAAAATGGTAACCACTCTTGCAAAATGAGCTTTGTCAGTAGGCATTTGCAAGTTTCAGTGAAGTTTATGAACCTTCAAAGAGCAAATCCTAATTCCTAAAGCTGGAAAAGAATGCAATATGTAGTAGTGCATCACTCTAGGGACAACACAAGAGTTGTTTTCAGTGTGAAAACCCTTGGACAAAGTCATGTTATCAAGTCAATTTTCAAACAAGAGAAAAATATGAGTCTCTAGCTGACTAGCTAGTGTCTTATTTCCAAGTCAAGCCCCCTTAAACAAGTTAGTACTATTTACAGGTTACTTCCTTGCACCTTCCAAATAGACTTGGACTGAGACCATATCATAATACATCCCATATATATAATTGATGTGTGTCAACATTTTCAATGAAAGATATAAATAATTTCTGTCTATTTGTTAGCATAAACTGTTTGTTCTAGTCGTCCTGTGTTTTTTGAATTGAATCCTCACTTTTCTTGAATTTAGATGATTCTAATAAAGTGCGCAAGGCACCAATAGAATGATCTATGATTTCCTCCGGATTCAAATCAATCCAATAAGAGGCACATGAAAGCCTATAGGGACACCAATCTCTGCATTTTACCAAGCAACCCCACCTTTCAGAAGAGCGGCGCAGGATAGGCTCGTCGAGGCCGATGTGGCCTCTTCCTTGTGTAAATGATGGTAAATGCGGTACTGAACCGCCTATGTTTATTGCTAAGATTTAGAATTGTCATCCGGTTTTAAGATCGATCTAGGAACCAAAACAATGGCTATACATATTTATTGTGAAAAAATAATGCGCAACCAATACCTTTAAGCAGAAAATGGGTAGGAAAATTGGGTATGCACGAGGAAATGGATTAAGCACCATCACGCGCCCAACATAAATTGGTCCCCGTTGCTTTTATATCATTTTATACAAAATATTAATTCTATTGATTCCTAAATGTGCATATATATATAGTTTATATACAAACAAGCAATTTATATTCACAAATATACATATCAAAATAAAGACGAAAATTAAAATAATATAAGCAAAATAATAAAATAAATATCTATCTACGAAAGCGAGATGTTACGAGCAATACATATGTACATGTGAGTATAATGTATGATCATGTGAAAAATGCTTAAACTAAACAACTTATACACAATGAACTCATGAATAAAATATATATAACAATTTCGAGTCACAATTATCATGTGACTATCGATTATATACAATAAGACAACACAATAACTGTACAAAATATTTCACGCAAAAACGATATCAAAATATGACTTGAAGATCCATTACGTGGACACATGTTCACCAATTGAATTTTAATCTCATTTCAAAGCAAAATTGAAAATATTTTTGAGTTTAAAAGGCTAAGTAGTGAAAATTGGACCACAAGTGTAAATAACTTTTTTTGAGTTTTTTTATTATCGAAACACAATATAATTTTTACAAGGTAAAAAGAACACAATAAACAAAATCTTTTTGTTTTTCTTTCTAACAATAATAATATTAAACAAGAACTAACATTGGACACAAATATTCACAATGCAACCAATCTTAATAAGATGCTAATTCGGGCTGAAATTGGCTGTGTTTTGTGAGCTGTTTTTGGTGTCGGTGTGGTGTGATATTTGTGGGAGTTTGGGGGCTCTTTTGGTGCTGGATTCGGCTGAAGTCCGGTGGCTTGGCCACCGGAGGTGGTTGATTTGGGAGCGCTCTGCCTCTCAAATTTGCCTCTCTTGTTCTCTGATTTTCACTCTCTGCAAAGGAACTAAGACAAGAATGGGTTTGGGCGTGATTGGATTGAATTTGGGCCAAGAAAACCAACAACACATAAGATGCCCAAAAAAAGAAAAGAAGATGGACAACAAAATAAATACACTAAATTTACTACATGTCCCTAATAACAAATACTAACAAAAATCACAGGTTACAACACCACAAAAGTGTAATTGAAACGAAACACAAGACATAATAAAAAAAAAACAAAAAGAACGATCTTGCTTTAATTTTAATTTTTAATTCAAATTGATGGTTTTAATTAAATCGTTCTATTACTTAAAGTTTTGAAAACACTTACTATCGAGCACGAAATCGTGTGCCAACAAAATCTTCAGATGGAATTATCGGAATGTTGCAAAACAAAACATGCATCTACTGAAATTCACCTCTAGCGTGAAAGTAAGAAGCTCACAGATGAATCAATGTGTAACCGTATTTATGAAAAGTGAATCAAATTTGATTGGTGGAGATACCGTGCATTCTTAAGCTTGATCGATTGACTTATTTGTGAAATATGTATTTCCCAAATACATTATATTAACGTAGATATAGACATAATTAGACTTGATCGGGAAACTGTGTTAGACCATTAAAATTGGGTTTAATCATTACTCTCGTAACATATGTGGTCATCAAAAACTGACCCATAAACATGTATAGCATCAAAAGGAATTAACCATTTTGAAGCATATAGAAAACGTGGAAGTGCAAAATACTGAAATGACCCAAATCGAATAATTTCACTCATAGCTTGAATTTTGAAACTGATACAAACCCAGGCAAAAAGAGAATAGCCAAACTGATCTATTTGCATATATATATATAAAGCAGCATCAATACCTGATACTGATCAATACATAAATAAAAATATAGTCACATGAAATTGCTTACAATAGAATTTCATAGCAATTCATCATCACAAGAACAACCCAATTAAGGGGTGTTTGGACTATCAAATATATGGATAACGATAATTTCGCAAGGCCAGGCTCCATATCAGCAATATCCGCCACAGACTCCAGCAATATCAGCTCCCAATTCATTTCCAATAACACTAAATCACCATAAATTATACTACTATCTAACTATGAATCTTATTTCGCTACTAAAGTTTCGTATGATTAATTAACTATAGAATCGAAAACCGTACGCGTATTGCGTAGTTGGTTCCTACAAGCACCCATCAGGCTGAACATACCCGGAAGTTGTTCCATCAACGTGACTACAAGACGCTTCAGCTGCCGCATTTTTATATGTCAGCTTCACATCCTCCAATTTGATCCCGCTGCACGGATTCTTGGAACTGCAGTCGAATTTCACTGCCACTTCACTAGCAGATGTCCCGTGAACGTCTTGGTACGTGACATCACTAATCTTGACACCCGAAACCTGGTAATTAAAATCAAATGTCACTTCATGTTAGACAATAAAATTATACAGTTTTTTATCAACAACCGTAACAACTAAGACTGTATTTACCTGGCCAGGGCAGCCTTTGTTGTCCGGACAGTACTCTTGGTCGATTATAATAGGGTTTTCGACATTGTTCATGACGGCGTGCTGGAAAAGAATGTTCTTGGCGAAACCGGTGCTCGGTCTCCCCCAAGATTTGATTCTCAGGCCGTTTTTGGTACCGGTAAATGTAACGGTTTTAACTGTCACGTTTTGCACGCCAGCTTCCGTACGCTCCTTGCCTAGGCTCCCAATGCTGATGCCGTGTCCAGGCCCACATGCAACGTTCTCGATCCACAAGTTGGTGGTGCCGGGGCCGACGGAGACGCAGTCGTCGCCGGTGGCGATTCTGGAGTTCATGACGGTGACGCCGGAGGATTGTTGGACGTGAATGCCGTCGGTGTTGGGGCTGTTGCCGGAGGCGGAGACCTTCACGCCGTTCATTTTCACGTTCTGGCAACCGTTGAACACGATGTGAAACATTTGACTGTTGAGCGAGGTCACTCCGCTGATCACGATGTTGTTCGAATTTGAGAATTCCAATGTCTGCAAAACATGAAATCAGCCAATTATTAAAAAGTGAGGAGTATAAAATTAATTTCTGGGATCAAATGGTACGTTGACCTTCCACATTCACATTATTCCCTCAAATTTTGGGATTTTATTCTGTGAGAGGCGGTGCATCTAAAATCAAAGGATTTGGATGAGACACAGAGACAGGTACATAATTATGGGATCATTAATTCCCAGGTGGTCTGGTCTAATCTCTTGGAACTTGATGGCTAGCCCTCGTATAGAGCACAATTATACAGATAAATCTAATTTCGAAAAAGTAAAAATAAAAAATATTCATTTTAGTTATGAACTATTCATAATGTGCTAATATATTTCATGAACGGTTAAGTTAGTCAATTTGGTTTAAAAAAATTTAAATCATTTTAATTTCGTCTAAATATTTTCAAAATTCGATATTTAAATTAAATTGACATAACTAGATAAACTTTGTATTAAACTGACTAGATTAATAATTCAAAAACTGAATTGACATGTTTTAAATAACACATTAACTCAAATAGATCTTTAGCAAAAATTACCATTTTTTGTGGTCGGTATTTTCAAATTTGTGTTGGGGTAAATTGGTCATGCATGAAAGTTAGTTATAGACTATTGGTGGACCCATATCGTAATTCCCCAGAAAGTGGACCACTATTGCATGATCAATTGGTTCATAACTCAGTTTGGCTGCCGAGAAAACAAAACAGAAAGTAGAGCCAAATTTTCTTTTTCATTTTTTCGCTTGGCTCCAACTTTCTCGTTAAACAAACAGTAACATCAATCCATTTCAACACATACCGTGGCTCCGCTGGGACAGTTCTTCCCGGAGGCCTTACAGGCCCAAAGACCAGCTCCCCGGCCGTCGAGCACGCCGCCGGAGACAGTCACGCCGTTAACGTGCTCGAAGAAGAGCCAGTTTCCGGCATCTCCGATGACGTCATAGTCGGCGGGAGCGACGAGCGTTCCGTCGATGCGGATTGTGGTGGCGGAGTTTTTGCAGGGACCGTTGAAGACGGCATTGCGGAGATAGAAGCTCCCCTCCGGCACGTAAATGGTGGCGGGTTTTGCGGAGGCGCAGGCCTTGGCCCACGCGGACAGGAAGGCCTTGGTGGAGTCGGTTTTGCCGTCGGATTTGGCTCCAAGGCTCACCACATTATACTGATCGGCGACGACAAGTGACGTTAGCGAGACCAAGAGGAGTGTCGCTGTTGATATGAGAATTGCTGTGATGTGTGCCATTTTGTTTTGTCTTTTGTTTGGGTGTTTGGGGAGCGAGAAAATTGGTCGAGAAAGTGGAGAGAATGGGAGTAGGAGTTGAAGAAGGAGGTGGTGGTGGTGAAGTTGTAACGGATTTGGGGGTATTTATAGGGAGAGGGTTGTGAAGGAAACAGTGGATCCATGAGAGAGAGTGTGGATCCCATTTGCAGGAATCAGAAAGCCAAGGAATATTGCCCCGCCCAACTTTATTTTGATTGACGCAAATGGAAGTTTTTCTTTTAATATTTCTTTAATCTCTTTAATTACCAAAATACCCTTTACTAAGTTTTTTTTTTTTAATAAACGACGAGACAGCAGGTTTGTAAATGTCAGTATTTCTCTCTCCTTAATGGGGGCGTTACCCTGTTAGTTGTTAATATTTCTCTTAAACCCATATTTTTTATCTCATACCGTCAGTAAGGAAACTCGAACCTAAGAGCTCAAAGGGAATCCAAAACGCATCAACTACTTAACCCAACATGTATTTGTAAGTATTAAGTAGAGTTGATGATTTGCACCCGAGCTCACTAACAACTGAATTTCGATTTGCATTTTCTTTTTTACTTCGTACGGGTCAAAATAAATATAATTAATTTTTGGACTGATTTGGGTTAGGCTATTTCAGTTAAGCTTGTACATTTTGAGTGAAACTCAAAACTAGTTTAAGATTTTAAATCAATCCCAAAATTATTTGATACCAGCTTGATTTATAACCAAAATGTCAATAGTAAAATGTCAACATTTCTTTTAATTTATTATCTAAGTATATCTTTAAGATATTATGTAGAGTTTATAACTGATGCAGAGTACTTTAAATGGGAGAATCTACTATTTATACTTTTACATTCTCTAAAGGTGTGTGTTCAAACTTCTTAATTATAGCATAAGTCAACATCTTATTGAATAAAATCAACCTAAAAAGAAATTAATGCAGTTGTAATTGAGTATTTTGTTTGAACCACAAGCCGAATTGAATCTATACCGTGATTGTCTGTATATATTATTGAATATAGTTGAATATCTAATTAAAAAATAGTAAGTTTATATATGTACAATCATAATGATAAAAATAAGTGTGCAAAAAATTTCCATGAATATGTTTAATATATTGATATTATTCTTAATATTCGTCTGCACTTCTTTTTAAATGTGTGAGAATAACATATATATTAAGAAAAACATTAAATTAATATCTTCAAATATTAATATCTAAAATATTTATGTGTCACAACTCACAAATACCATTACCTATCATTTATCACTACAAGAAATAACCTTATCAGGGACAGAAATCAGTGATGGACTGAATCCGTTGCTGATCAGCGACGGAATCAGTCTGTCACTTATCTGAGACGGAATCAGCGACGGAATATTCTGTCGTTGACAAAAAGCGGGAAAAATCCTGCCATTTTTCGACGGTGAAAATCAGCGATGAAATATTCCTTCGCTGATTCTGTCAGTGATCATTAGCGACGGAATATTTCGTTGCTGATTCCGTCCCATATCCAAAGTACAACGTCGTATAGGCTAGGGTTGAAGATCAACGATGGAATCGTCTTTTGCTGATGTCTGTCACTAATCCTGTAAGGATAAGCCGCGCAACAGCTCCTCCTTCTCCATTTTGTCTCTTCTATCTCTCTCCGTTCTCTCATGTCTCCTTCCGACCACCTCCTCCCTCACCTTCTTCGGTGCCTCCGTCGTCCTCCCTCACCTCGTCTAGACGCAACCGGCCATCACCGGCGCTCCCTCTCCTTCTCTCTCTCGCTCGCTCTCGCTCTCCCTCTCGCTCGCTCTCCCTCTCAGACGTCGCAGTCTCGGAGGTGTTCTCGCGCGCAGTAGCCAGCCGAGTGAAGGCCTCCACCACCGTTGTCCCTCTAGAGCCGTCCAGCCACCGTCGTCCTCCCTACAGTGAAGTGGAGCCGAAATCGATCTTGGATTTCTTGCGAGGTTTGCTTGTTTTGGTAATATTTTTTTTAATGTTTGTTTGTTTTAGTTATTGTGTTAGGGTTGTCGTATTGTCTAACTCTAGCGATATTGACATTTGTTGCAGCCGTTTGACCGTCATTGACTTTTTTTACCGACATTGACTGCTTTGACCGGGTTTGATTGACGTTGACCGTGCTTGACCGCTGTTGACTGCTGCCGGAATATCTGGTATTGCCTATTTGTTACA